>QAOA01005801.1:952571-1261907 GCA_003255065.1 Cercis canadensis
TTTTTTTTTTTTTTTTTTTATTTTTTTTTTAGACTGAAATGTTTGGTTTTTAATATAAAAAATTGGACTCCTTCGGAGATTGTTACCAAAGCTGTTGTAAATTGAAAAGAATACTGACAAACATGTGGTATAAATATAATAGATGATAATCTTTAATTGTTGGATTTTTAATCTTACTTTTTGTTAGGTACAAAGCATCTTTTAATTATTTTTTATTTTTTTCTTATCACTCTTAGAGTGTGTTCTTTATTTGTTTCTTATTTATGTGGAGTTGTTACTGTATATCTTGAATGAAAAAAAATAAACTAAATTTGAATGCTACAAATATATAAAGTATGAAAAAAAAGTTAACTTTTTTAATATTAAATGTGTAATTAATAAATATTAAATGTCAGATTCCAAAGCCTCCTCAACAATCACAGTTACAGATTCACAGGCGGTCCACTAGAGCCCATGGGCCATTCTACAGTACACATTGTGAGTAGCGCGTGTGTTTTATACACCAAACTCGCCAATCGCATCCTTAGCGATTGGCTACTCTAATATGATATGATGTATTGATGTAAACTAGGAATCTCTTTTCGGAAAAAAAAAAAAAAAGAAATCCTAAGAATCTTTCTAAAAAAAAGATTGGTAATTAGATTCAAAATTGAGAGAATTATTTTTTGATTCTTTAAGTTTGTAAAAAAAAATTACTTAATTTTTAACATGGAAGAATTTTAATTTAGTTCATTTCATATTTATAGAAAATATTTAAAATATTTTTTTAGTGTTATGTTATTGTTTTGTTTATATATGTAGTTATTTTATTTATTTTTAACATAATAATTATATATGTGAATAGAATGATTATATAGCTAAAGAATAATTATATATGTGAACAAAATAATTATATAGCACTAAAAGATAATTAAATATGTTAATAGAATAATCACATAACACTAATGTGTATTTTTGATATTTCGTATGATATAGGAAGAATATATTGAAATTTCTCTATCTTTAGAATCAAATGATCTTTTTTATCAACTTTAAGAACCAACTAATAATTCGCTCTTCAAAATTCAATTTGGAGAAGCCATAATTCCCACAAAAAATGACTATTAAAATTAATCTTCTTTTTAATTAAAGATTACCCAAATGAAAATAAGGGAGAATGCATAGAAAAGCAACAACTCACTCAATGGTGTAAACAAATTTTAGACATACAAAAACTTATGGTTAATTATTTAGTACTAGAAGTAGTATTAATATCATAAGTATAGTGATAATTTGAATTGTGTATTTTGTAAGACCCACATGGGTCACCATAATATATGTTAAATAAAGTAAAGGGTATAGATCATTTCAGTTATTATTTTTTTTACTTGTGGTATAAATACCACTTGTGGGATTAAAATCCTAGCCAAAACTTATATGTGTGTAGGGTAGGTGTAATTTGGACAAAATATTGAATTTGATATATTGATAATTAAATTTAAAATTAGGAAAATTAGTTTTAAGTTCTAGAACTTTGGAGAAAGAACGGAGGAGTTTGGACATCTCATAAAGTGATTAAAATATTTTTTAGCATTATGTGATTATTTTTGTTTATATATGTAATAATTACATATAAAATATGTGGTTATTTTATTTAGTATGTAGTTATCATGTTCAAATATATATAAAAAAAAAAAATAACAATTTAGTTCCAAAATATATCTTGATAATTTCATGAAATGCTTGAGCTTCTCTATCATTTTTTTTTTTTTCTGTTCTAGAACCTGAGAATAAAATTTTCTTTAAAATTTAACCCGTTAAACCATCGTATTTAAATTCAGATGGCTAATTTTTTTCAAAGAAAACTCTTATAAACACCTCAGTAAAATTGACAATGATCATAAGGAGTATTTATAAAAGGATGTATTGAAGAATTTAATTTGTATAATTTAAAATAATAAATCATTAGCTTGTTTTTCGTGCATATGATTTATAAGTAGATATTATTTTTTCTTGAGATAGATACTGAAAATGTAAGAGATTTTTTTTGTTACATGATAATAAAGATGTTCGAACCTTAGAGTTTTAATAAACTACTTATACCCTTTACCATTAGACCACACTCAATGACTTAAATTTAAGAGAATTTATAATCCATTCATAAAAAATATTTATAAATTATCTTCATAACGTTTTAAGTTTTAATCTTAATTATGCTTTTCTAGCTTTAATCTTTCACTATTTTCCCCTTCTTCTAATTTCATTCTCAAATATAAGATATGTTTTTAAACTTTCCATACTTGTAGTACCACATGATTAATTGAAGTGGTCACCAAAAAAAAGTAGCTTATCCATGTTGAATTCCTCAACTATGGGAACGATGGAGTGAACCAAATCAAATAGAAGAAGAAAGTTGAGGTATGTCTGAAAAAAGGGTCACTCGTATCCAAATTCCAAAATAGATATTTCTAGCAAAGACAAAAAATTCAGACTCTCAAATTAGTGGTGACAGCATCCTGAGAGAAGAACAGAAACTGAGTTAAATCCGATCTCATTCTGAACCAAACAAATAAAAAAAAAAGGGCATTTTCATTCGTCACCCATCAATTAGCAGCCGTTAATTATTTTAAAATTTTTGTCAACTCAATCAGCCGCCGTTAATCTGCATATACTTGTCAAAGGCATTTAATATAAATACATGGCAACCTAGTCATTTGGGCTTGTATTTTAGAAACAGATACGGAGAGTGAGAGCGAGAAAAAGCGCGAACGAAAGAGAGAGGTGAAGGTGCAACGACGATGGTGGTGGGGCGTGACATCGACGATTTGCCAAAGAACGCAGCGAACTACACTGCTTTAACGCCTTTGTGGTTTCTAGAGAGAGCAGCTCAGGTGCACCCCACCAGAAACTCGGTGGTCCACGGATCCCGTCGCTACACGTGGCACCAGACTTACCAGCGTTGCCGTCAGTTGGCGTCTGCTCTTTCGAAAAACTCCGTCGGTCTCGGCACCACTGTAATTTTCTTATACCCTTCTCTTCTCTGTTTGTTCTTACAGAAAACAAATATATATATTTATTTTTTCCATTGCTCTGACCTTTTAGGAAATGAAGCAAAGTTCAGTTACTGTAGAGTTTTTATTTTATTTTATTTGTTGTTATTTTATAGTTTATCAAGTTTGATTAGGTGAAGTTCAGAAGTAATGGATTGTGTTTTTAATTATTTTATTTTCTGGGGAGCGGCAGAGCAAATTGGTTTCACGGTGAAGAAAAGTTTTGAGCTTGCTAAATGAACATAATATTAAAAAACTAAAGACAGCAAAAGATAGTTAGTAACTGTTTGTCAATTTGTTATGTGAGTTAATGATTATTATTTTATAAAAGATTTTTGGCCTTTTGCTAATATGTGCGCTTGGAGCCCAGGTTAGAATGACCATACGGGTACAGGAAGAAGTTAATAAATAATTAATGCTTTGCTTTGAATATTGTAATTAATGTTTTTTTAATTTTAATTTTTTCTAATAAACCATTAACTTTTCTAATTAAAAGATTTTGCAAATTGCATTCTATTCGCATTGAAAATTGTCTATGCTATTTATTGAAAATTCAATCTAATCATTAATTAAAAGGTATATTCATTGAACATTAACCTTTGCTGGTACAAATTAACAAGACCCTTTAGTAAATATGCCATAAAGGGGAGGGCACCCAATCACCTGTAACTATGAAAAGGCATATTTTGGCAAATTCGTGAGATCTTTTGTGTAAAGGAACTAAATTGGTGTGGTGTAAAGGAACCTGAGCATACCCATAGAAAGATGGTCACTTGAATTACAAGTGGAATTCATCAGATCTTTTGCTGTGTACTAAGTATTGGTCTTCATCTGATATTATTCTTATTAGTTAATGCCAGGCCAACCATAGTATGATTCTCTAATACTTGGCTAAGAATACAGAGCCTCTAGATTGATAAAGTTAAGTGCAAGCTTAGCTAAAATTAGTTGTGGCCATTTGAGGTGTTGACCACTAGAAGTGAACAAATAACTTCAGTGATCATGGTATACTACCTTGTCATGGTCTTTGCACTGCTTAAAGTACTGACTTGCTATGGTTGCTTTGTGTTTCCGTAAATTTGACTCACGTTGTTTGACTTTGTAATAGGTTTACATCTGTAGAGTTTGATTCCAATGTAGTTCATGAATAGGGTATTATCCAGCATTTTGTTTCGTTAGGATGACCAAAATATTATTGCGCTTAACAAAATCAAGCAAGACTTGCTTTAGGCTCACATTTCTGTTCTGTAAGCTTGTAAGATTGCCTGGCGGCATGTTTCCTTCATACTTATTTTGTCCATGTATGGGCATTAAAGTTAAATAGATTAGTTTCCCAAACATCTTTCTGTTGTTTTGATTGGTGTGTCCACGCATCCAATGGCTTTATATATATATATATAGACACACATATATATATAACAAGAAGAAATTCATTAACGGTAAAGGAAGGAGAATGTACAAAAGCAGAGATAACATATCCTCCAATATGTCGTTGACAAACCTCAAAGTAATTGCTCACTTTAATTATTTCAGTGTGTGCTTGACAGGTTCTACATTTGACTGGGGCAGTATTAGAATAACTCCACTTTCTGTGATTAATATTGGATGTTGCTAGTAACTGCTAGACATCCATGTCCTTTAATGTTCGCAATACTGATTGACAGGCATTTTAGCCAAGAAAAAGGATGAGTCATGTCTTATTATAGTTTACCATCTTTGTCATTTATCACAGGCAGTGGTAATGGTGAATTAGGAAAATTTAGAATGTTTGGTTGCTTACTTCCCTTTCTGGCTACAACTTCAATTATACCATTATGAGGCAGGCCAGTGGTTTTGGTTTTGCATTATTTTATTTGATTTTGCACCTGAATCCAGGAGCACTGGGGTTTATGCTGCGGTTTTACTTGGACTTGGTTAATGCAGTTTGGGTGAAAGATCTTGTTTTGAACCGTGGGGCCTTCTTTTTCAAGTATTTCCACTGTGTTAGCTCTTATCTGCGGGGATTGATTGTTTTTTGTTGTATTAGAGTGAGTGCCTAATGCATTTATTCCTAAAGTAATTCTTTGATGCTGCAAACAGGTAGCAGTTATTGCACCAAATGTTCCAGCTCTCTATGAAGCTCATTTTGGAATTCCAATGGCAGGATCTGTAATTAACCCTGTTAATATTCGATTGAATGCATCTACAATAGCTTTCCTTCTTGGTCATTCGGCAGCAGCTGTTGTAATGGTGGATCAAGAGTTTTTTCCGTTGGCAGAAGAAGCTTTAAAGATCTGGTCTGAGAAAAGCAAAACTTTTAAGCCTCCAATTTTAATTGTCATAGGTGATGAAAACTGTGATCCTAAGGAACTCAGATATGCTTTGTCCAAAGGAGCCATTGAATATGAGAAATTTCTTGAAAGTGGTGACCCTGAATTTGCGTGGAAACCTCCAGAAGATGAATGGCAGAGCATTTCTTTGGGTTATACATCCGGTACCACAGCTAGCCCTAAGGGTGTAGTGTTACACCACCGAGGGGCATATCTAATGTCTCTAAGTGGAGCTCTTATTTGGGGAATGAATGAAGGAGCTGTTTATTTGTGGACTCTACCTATGTTTCATTGTAATGGTTGGTGCTACCCTTGGACACTTGCAGCTCTTTGTGGGACAAATATATGCCTTCGCCAGGTAAGCTAATGGTTTGGTTAGTGCTCTGCAATTATTTAAGTGATTGAAACAATTCATTATTAACTTTTTTCTTATTAGATAATTAATGGGTAATATGCTTTACATGGCTTGTTGATATTTCTTTAATTCTAGCTAAAAATCTCATGCGATCTTACTAATGCTACTTCAAATAAATGAAGGCCCTATTGAGTACACATGACTGATGAGCCTGTTAGATAATAGTGGTGGCATGCTTCATCTAGAAATTTACTTTATATTGAACTTAAATAGTACTTAGACTAGGTTTACCGTGTTCTGCTCCGGGATGGTGATCCTTTTTCTGGTGGTAGCTAGTGATAAAATGTTAATTTTAGACATAACAGATGTAAGTTATTGTAATATTATAATTGAACATTTCTAGGTTCTGTGCTGCTCTAAGTGAAACTATCTGCTCTCTTAACTAATACCAGCATATATTTTGATTATAGTTGTTCTCTTTAACAGATAGCTAGTTGATTGCTCTAGATATCCATCACGCTCCTACATCTTTCTGTATGCATTATGCAGGTTACAGCGAGGGCAGTATATGAAGCCATTGCCAAGTATAAGGTGACTCATTTTTGTGCAGCACCAGTAGTGCTCAACACAATAGTAAATGCCCGACCTGAGGAAACTATCCTTCCCCTGCCCCATGTTGTAAATGTGAATACAGCCGGGGCTGCACCTCCTCCTTCTGTTCTTGCCGCCATGTCTGAACGAGGCTTTCGTGTCACTCACACTTATGGTCTCTCAGAAACCTATGGACCCTCCACAGTATGCGCCTGGAAGCCTGAGTGGGAATCACTTCCCCCTGAAACCCAAGCCAAGCTCCAAGCAAGGCAAGGTGTGAGGTACATTGGCCTAGAAGGCCTAGAAGTCGTGAGCACAAAAACCATGGAACCTGTTCCTGCCGATGGAAAAACCATTGGAGAGATCGTGATGCGGGGTAATAGTGTGATGAAAGGATACTTAAAGAATCCAAAAGCAAACGAAGAAACTTTCGCCAATGGATGGTTTCATTCTGGAGATCTTGCAGTAAAGCATCCAGATGGATACATAGAAATTAAAGATAGATCAAAAGACATCATCATTTCTGGGGCTGAAAATATCAGTAGTGTGGAGATAGAGAATACTCTATACTCGCACCCATCAATACTAGAGGCATCAGTGGTTGCAAGGCCAGATGAGAAGTGGGGTGAGTCTCCCTGTGCTTTTGTGACATTGAAACCAGGAGTGGATAACAGTAATGAGCAGCATCTGGCTCAAGATATAATCAAGTTCTGCAGGTCAAAGATGCCTGCTTATTGGGTCCCAAAATCGGTCTTCTTCGGGCCGTTACCGAAGACAGCTACCGGGAAGATACAGAAGCATTTGCTGAGGGCCAAGGCGAAAGAGATGGGGCCTGTGAAGACCAGCAAGTTGTAACTAGATAACAGTGACGACGACGAAAAAGGCTGCTGCTTGTTGCTTTTTTTCATTACTCTTGAACTTTCTTATCTCCAATAAAAGGGTACCTTATCCAAAACTCTTTTTTTTTTTCCCCCCTTTATTTAGTTGTTTCTTAAAGAACCAGATGTTGGGCCCTAAAATGTGTTGCTTGTGTTAGACGGAACTGGAATACGGGTCTTACTTTTTTAGTTCTATTTTCTTTGGAGATCAATTAAAGCTTAATGAAATCCACATCAGCAGTATCCTTTTTCTACTAATTAAATCCACATGTATGAGAAAAGATTGGACTCAAACCCTATCTACTTGGAGTTCATTCTTTCATATACATACATAAATTGTGTTTTGCTATATAGTTATCCCATGATATGTACATCATTATTTGACTGCAGCAAAAAATCCAAGTTCTAGAAGGAGTAATCCATTACTTAACACAACTTCTTATAATCACAACTATGCATGATTGTAAAATCACTCGCACCATTTGAATATTTTTCTGCCAAACTCAAATGCAGATACTTGAGCAGTTGTATACAGTTGTGTACCGTATTTGTGTAACCGCTAAGGCGCTAACCATAACTGTTCCTTCAAAATAAGTTTGGTAGTGACACAATCAAACCATTTCAGGGCCATGCTGAAGCAACAAAGCCTCTCCTTGCACATTAAAAACATCTTTATCTTTTCTTAAGGAGAAGAATCAATAACTGTTTTATTTTTGATTGGTGATGTGAACAATGACGTGTAACATCTAGAAGCTGAGATTCATTGAAAGTGAAGTTGGCGTAAGAGAAAATCAAACCACCTGGAAAATGCAGAGGTTCTTGCCAATTTATTATGCAAAGTAAACCTCTTTAGAGATCAGAATTTCAACACTTTAACTGCTATGATTTGATGGATCTCTCAAACATGTTCATTACGGCGTTGTCTTGGACTTGGGTTTTAATTTTCTATCAATAAAGACCCCACTCTATATATTTCATTAGGATTTACAAGCAAACCAATATGCATTTAGTATTAAATTGCATTTGAATGAGTCGATGACTGCATTTCATAAGGGTAACTCATATGGTCTTTGAAAACAGAACATTCAACAAAGATGAGAAGAAAAAGGATTTCCAAGGAACTAAACAAGTAATCAATAAAATATAAACTANTGACGTGTAACATCTAGAAGCTGAGATTCTTTGAAAGTGAAGTTGGCGTAAGAGAAAATCAAACCACCCGGAAAATGCAGAGGTTCTTGCCAATTTGTTATGCAAAGTAAACCTCTTTAGAGATCAGAATTTCAATACTTTAACTGCTATGATTTGATGGATCTCTCAAACATGTTCATTACGGCGTTGTCTTAGACTTGGGTTTTAATTTTCTATCAATAAAGACCCCACTCTATATATTTCATTAGGATTTACAAGCAAACCAATATGCATTTAGTATTAAATTGCATTTGAATGAGTCGATGACTGCATTTCAGAAGGGTAACTCATATGGTCTTTGAAAACAGAACATTCAACAAAGATCAGAAGAAAAAGGACTTCTAAGGAACTAAACAAGTAATCAATAAAATATGAACTAAGAGAAGCTTCAAAATTAAGTAACAAACTCGCAAATACACAAATTATTGCCTCCATCTAAATCCACATATAGTTACTTGATCAACAAGGGTGCATATAAAAATTGCCTGAGTAAAATTATTCCTTGAAGATTATTAATAAATTAGTTAATGATTCCTTCAAGTAAAAACGTCACTGTCGTGCAAGGATAAGAATGACATATCCAAAAGAGGAAGGCCACCACCATACATAACATGCGACTGTTATAGCTTAGAGCAGCTTTATCATCTGCTAAGTGCTGAGCTTGTTCTCATCTATTCAGCCAAGTTTGTTATCTAAAGCTTTATTATTTTTTTTTTTTCATTGATTCCATTTATTCTCATCCAAAGCTCTCAAGGGATAGAATTTGTGGGTCCAATTTATTTATGATCCAGTTGGGTCTTTGTTCTTGCCTTCAACAATCTATCCTCTACCTCTCTCTATATCTTCATCTCCAAAATTGTGGCCAGCTACTCAGATTTCGTGTCCATTCGTGGAGTCACGTTGTACTGAAAGGGGATAGGCTACACGAAACAGATTGGCAATGCACACAAGCCAAAATAATATATGTAAATCATACTTTCTATTTAGAAACAAACCTATATTGTTGAATTTGATCACGTTACATGACTCTTAATTATTCGATTAAAGTGTACATTTAACTTAAAATTGTGCATTATTCAGCATTTCCGCTCAACATGAGTCATATAATATGATCGGATCTAAATCCTATATTACTGGTACATATAAAAGAAAACCTTTGTACTTTTGGAAATTTGATTGATGCACCATGAATTAGGAGTTTTCATGCTTCTCCAACAATTTACTTTATGATTTAGATTAACTGCATTTTGCATTTAATTCTTAATGCGTTTGGTAAATTGGTTTCCTAAATAACTCATTCTATGCCTAAAATTTTTAATTTTGTAAAAAACAAAGTTAATAAACTGGGTTCTGTCATCAAGCTTCCTTCTTAGCTTCCCACTAATAAATTATTTTGGGCAAATAATTTCCCATTTATTTAATAGATTTTATATAAACCCCTCATTTGGGGTTGGACAAAGATGAAATGCATTATTTAGGTAATTTCCCTTAATGGTTTATATTTGAATTTATTTAATATATTTAAGTTCGCTAAAGTTTTATTAAATTTTTTTTTTCCTTGAATGCATTAGGTTAATGCTGAGATGCATTTTTAAAATCATTTGAAAAGAAACATAATCTTCATTATACTAGTCTAAAAATATTTTGACTTAAAAATAAAATAAAATGGTATAAGATACAACTGGGAACTGATTGGCTTCCTTTATCTTTCTTTGTTGGATTGGGAAAGCTTAGAAGAGTTCACTTCAAGTGTCCAACGGAATTACATACACAAAAATTAGTTGGCTTGTGAGTGTTCCTTGCTGGTGACACCTAATTGAATCAATCTGTTACTGTTATATCCGTTAAACAGTAAGGCCCCACAGACACCACTAAAAAGACCAATCAAGAGTTTCATGCACAAATAGTACAAAATACGCCAGCCTACTTTGCTTTCTTTCTGATGAATAATCATTAGCTGTTTGATTTGGAAGATTCTTAAATTCACATATATTATATAAAATATTTAAGATTTCAAATTAATATGTTATATTACAGAATATGTTCGAAATTCACATGATTTTTTTTTTTTGTTATGAATAGATGGAGTTAAATTTTCTTAATTAGGGACACATATAAGAATATGAATTTAAATATGAGATATCAACTTTTTGAAGAGATCCCTATATCAATCATATGTTGTGTGTGCATACTATATCTTATATAATATGTATTAGTAATGATTGATGTGAAGATATATGAAAGACCTCAAGTATATGCCCTATACTAGTCGGACCTCAATATCCATAATTGGTATATAAGCTATACTTTTCTATCTAATTATAACTTTCTATTTTTTTGATTCATTAGAAGCTATAAAAGAGAGGCTAGTTTATTCTCTCCAAAAATCTTACCCACCAACCCCTAATGTGATTTAAACTCGGTATCTTTATACTCAACCACTCCGGTGTCCTCTTGAAAACTCTAATCCTAAATTCCTAATGTAAAATGTATTGAGATATGTATTATACAACATGCAAGTAAGCGAGTAAATTTAATTTTTCTAGATGTAGTTTTTATAATATGTTATAAATTAGCATATTAATTTATATAGACATGTTATATAAATTCTAAAATGACTAAACTCATTGAAGTATCAAAAAGTTTTAATTCCCCCACCCCCTAATTTTATGTAGTATCTTCAAGGTATACGCAATATAGATGTATCTCCACTTTTATGGTTTTTTTTTTTTTTTATTTTCATTTGTTCTGTTTTAACTTTTTGGTTTGGTGAGAGATCAAAGATGAACTTGTGACTTGTGAAAGATGATGCAACATGATGGGTGCCCAAAACATCACACAACTAATTTTCAACTATAAAATGCTGTTACTATAATTGCTGTTGCTATATATGCTTCAAGTTCAAGCTTGAGACAAAAAGTGTTTGGTGGCCCTTTCATTGTATCCAAATTTGTCTTCACTTACCCGCTAGTCTTTAGAAGTGCTTAACTGGAAACTGAAAAGCACTTATAGTGTAGCCATTGTAGAAAAAATCCTATAGTATTGGCAAATAAAGATAAGGCTACTATTATGCTATAATATTGGGAAAATAAAGATATCGCTGCCAGATGCCATATAAGGAGATATATAAATTTGTATTTTCAAACAAGGAAAAGACCAAAAGAAAGAAACAAATCTTATTATTGAGATATAGTGACACTATTAATTTGTTTAATACTTTGAACTTCTTAAAATATTTTATTTTTTTTCTCTCTCCTAATTATTGTTGTTAGTATAAAAACAAGAAGATTTGCTTCTCTTTTTCTAATAATTAATGAATATTACAAAGCTAAGGTCTAAATAATGAATAGGGTTCAATTAAAAAAATAAGGCATACTATAATTCGTATTAAAAAAAAATACGGCGATACTGATTGGTCCTATAAATTAGGGTATAATCTTTGTACTATATATCTGGCATCACTAACATTAAGGGATTTGGCTGTTAGGATATTTTTTTTCTTCTAATTAATAAGTGTTTATATATAGTGGGTATTATTCTTTTTTGGTATTTTTAACTACAATTTTGAATTCGAACACAGAACTCACAAACATTGACGACGATCTCATAAATACCACTCAACTACAAACTGTTTGGTATATATAGAAGTGTCATTCTGATCTTTTGATTTTTGTGTAAAGGTATTGAAACAAAACAATGATCAAAGAAGAGAAGCAGAGACTAAACCAGACCATGAATTAACCCAAATTAACTAAAACGTATGGCCATTACTTTGCTCTTGAAAAGGTCTAGCACACAACAATTACTGAAAAAACATAAACCAAACCATTACGTATACTCATAACTTTTTCCTTGAAAAGATGCTTGTTTTACCACATATATGCACGCATTGTCATTCTTCAAACTACTTTACTTAATTACTATTTTGAACACAAATTCTCGTAATCTTTTTCAAAGCAACTATTTTTTATGCGGAAAACTGTATAGCACTTTTAGAAATTTATTTTATTGAGTTGTGGTAGCATGTGATCCCAACCCTCTTGTGTGGACCTCACATGCCATACTCTATAGACAGTAGGTAACCTATCCTTAATATTTTATACATATTTTTGGGTCAATGGTATCAATTTTTAATTATGTTATACCTATCTTTGCTTTACATTTTTTTTTTTTGAAAGAATTTGGTATATATACCATTGATCATGGAGGACATATTCTTTATTGTGATTATTCTCATTGCAACTCTAAAGATAATGTCATATATCAATATCAATATCATTATTATGATGTTTATCTTATGTCTACCACCCCTTATCCAATCATTTATCATATAATGTTTATCTTAATTAGTATACTAATAAAAGCTTGTGGGGTCAGTAGAGTTAGGCACAGAATGTTTACATGCATGAACACACATAATATAATGTTGTTTATACATTCTTTGTGTGGGGTAAGTATGGACTTGACCATAATATTCAGACCAAAAAAAAAAAAAAAACTGTAGTGGTGACTATTCAGAAGTTGAGTGGCAGAAGAAAGAGCTAGGGACCAATAAAAGAGACAAAAAATAAAAAAACTCACTTATTCTGCAAATAGAGTCACGGGATTTGATCCTTTTCATAGTGCTATAGTCAGTGCAAGTTACATCACGAGGATGAATTTTTTTAAGTCATTGATAAACACCCAATGACAATAGGTTTATTTTGTACCATTTGCAAGTAAAGTCTCCATATTTGGTAGGTAGAGAGAACCTTCAGAAACTGTCAAACATTTTGACTGCCATATTTCTCCCTCCCTGCTAACCCTCTCTTTATTTTCTCCATAATCATAAATGAAGACCAAGAAATTTAACTATGAAAATATGTTTATTTAGTCCTTAACTCTTAAGGGGTTATTAAGTGGTTGTTTAATGTCAAAAAGAGCAGCTTTCTTGGTGTATTGGTAATTATGAATGATGTGCAAAACATGCATCACAGCCGGCTCTAGAAGAAAGAAAAGAGATGCTCTCGTCCGTGACCAAACTTCAATTTACAAACAAGAAATGCTAAATTCATAATTTTAATGTCACTTAAAAGTTTAAACTATTAATTAAAGTATATAAACTCGATATGAATTGTGATATAGCAAAATCCATATTTGACAAAGAATAAAAATAAAAATGACCTAAAGGTTTGAATTTATGAGTTCACGCAAAGTATCTAGATCCCTGGGTACTAGACAAATTGTAGAGATGAATATGAAATATAGATCGTTTTGGTGTTTTGCTTTTTGTTTTTTTATTTTCCAAAGTTATGGCAAATAATATTATATATATATAATTGATGAATATGATATATATAGTAGCTATATAGTATAATAGGTTAGTCCAAGTGAGACGGGGAGTGCCACCCACTGAGTCTAACTGCGTGTTAAACTCACTCACTCATCTGCCTCATTCTAGCTATCTCGATAAAGTAATATCTGTGTGTTGGGTTTTAGTTCTGACTAGTTATAACCCCAGCGTCCAATCGACGTGGAATCCAATCATGAAACCCATTCTCTATCTTGTTAGCCAAACCAAATTAAACCCTTTAAAATACGCAACTCCCTCTATATAAACACCCGAAACCACTCTCCTCTTCACTCATTCACATTCACAACCTCGCATAAATAAGAAAAAAAAAATTAATAGCTATCTAATGCTATTATGGCTTATTTGAATAGCTATAGGAGAAGAAACTACGATTCTCATTCTGTGAGTTTCTGCTTAGTAGTGCTTCTGTTGGGTCTTGTACTGTGTTTTGGTGTTGGGGAAGGGAGGGTGCCATTTGCATGCGACCCCAAGAATGGGTTGACGAGGAGCCTCAAGTTCTGCAGGACGACCGTGCCGATTCACGTGAGGGTGCAGGACCTCATCGGACGGCTGACATTGCAGGAGAAGATACGGTTGATCGTGAACAATGCCATTGCGGTGCCCAGGTTGGGTATTCAGGGATATGAGTGGTGGTCGGAGGCGCTTCATGGCGTCTCTAATGTGGGCCCCGGCACCAAGTTCGGTGGGGCCTTCCCTGGGGCCACTGCTTTCCCTCAAGTCATCACTTCTGCTGCTTCCTTCAATGAATCCCTATGGCAGGAAATCGGACGGGTGAGAATTTATTCCATCCAGTCAATTTTAGCTATTTATCTAATAATTAAGATTCCCTAATTTCCCTTTTCTAGATATTTTGCATTCACAACTTTCACAAATGATATTGGATTTCTTTTCTCAATACAAATATCCCTTTTCTTTTTTTAAAAAAATTTCATTATAGTATATATTAATTTTAATATCAAATATATGTGGTTGATGATCAATTGAAATGATTCTTCTTAAAGTTTGTGAGTTTTGTATTTGAATTCAGAGTTGTAATAAAAGTAATTTTAATAAAAAAATATTTAACCAAAATAAGTTGTCAATTTTTTTTGCCAAAATCAGATGGTTTACTTACTTTTTATAAAATTCACAAAATATAATATCTTGATAATTCAACACAATTATACGTACAAGAGTAACCTCATGATAGACAGTAAAAAATGAGTTTTCATAAATAACAGCAGTGGCTAGGTATTGTTTCTATATTATGTAATAAAGATATGAGCAAAACTTGAATCTTCCCTAGTGAGAGGTAGTATAGTTTACACCTTTTCATTTTTCTATTTAAATAGTCCAAAAGGTTATTTATAATAATAAGTATAGAAATAAAAAGATTCTGCTAAATTAAGAAATATCACGGTAGTCACTTTTGTTCTCAAGTATGTATATGCTGTATCACATGTGCCTTGCATGCATTGGAATATGTATTATATCTAACAGTTGAGTCAACTTTATGATTCAGAAAAGGACAATGATGTTGAAAAATCATCTATATTATGACTCTGCCTAAATCAAGTCCAATACGCCATTATAACATTATTAATAAGAAAACAATAGTGTCATCAAATGGTAGTTTAAGTTGTCCTTGTCCCTGCTTCGGTGGTTAAGTCTTCCATGACATCATTAATTTAAACAAGTACTAAGATGGGTATAATTGAGCTTTTATTGGGAATTATTCATTTGTTGTCTTTCATTTACACACCAGACAATATAGAGAAAGGTTCCATTATAAATTAATTGTAGTAGCTAAACAGTCATGCAAGCTTTTATTCTTATTGTTTCTTAAATTAAATTCTATATATTTTTCTCTAATTGTTTTGTTTTTTTTTTTTTTTTTTTTTATATTGCATATAGTATAATACAAAATTGTTTTCCTGCAAGTTATATAGCATAACTGCAGAAGGCAGTCTTAGAGAACTGAAAGTGACCCAACAATAGGTCGTGGATGTTGGTCCACTCAGACCCCAACTTGCACAAATTTTAAATTTGCGTACACATTTTAATTACGGCCATTTTTTTTGGGTGATTGTGGCTAATGGCTATGCATGTTGGTGCTTTAAATATCATTTATTTGCTTTTTCTATAACGATATTGAGAAGCAGATAGTCACTAATCACTTTTGCTATAGATTAGATATATTATTGGCCCGTGAAGTCTTTTTCTTAATTAAAACAAAGAGCTTTAGGAGAAACTTCAAAATAAAAAAGTTGTTCTTTTGGTGAGATTATAAGAAAAGAAAATATGACGTTTTGATTCCCAAAGACTTGTCAAAACATGAAAAGCATTGCTTGCTTGTATTTGTACAAACGTCAGTGTTAGTTTCGTTGGTTAGCCAAATGACAAGGAGAAACAAAATAAGGTTCCATGTGATTTTACTTATGAATTACATGAAAACATTTTATGGTGCAGGTGGTGTCTGACGAAGCAAGGGCCATGTACAATGGAGGAATGGCTGGTTTGACATTTTGGAGCCCTAACGTGAACATATTCCGGGACCCGCGTTGGGGGCGAGGCCAGGAGACTCCCGGCGAAGACCCAGTTTTGGCCGGAAAATATGCCGCCAGATATGTCCGGGGACTCCAGGGGGATGGGGCAGGGAACCGGCTCAAGGTTGCTGCTTCTTGCAAACACTACACTGCTTATGATCTTGATAATTGGAATGGCATAGACAGATTTCATTTCAATGCTAGGGTATGTATGAACAAGTCTTTTATTTATGTAAAATTATTTATAGGAAAAAGTGGAAAATTTATTCGATTTAATTATATGGAATGTGAATTTTTAGGTCATTGTGGTTAGTAATTAGTGTATGATATGTACATGACACTTTCCGCTTGTGCATGTCGTTATTATCATTTACAGCCCATGGACATATCGATGCAACTACACATAAGACTTTAGTTTCTCTTTGGTTTTTTCTGGGCCAAATGAGTAAATTTCTGTTATATGCAAATGATGCAAGTTGTTGAAAAGGACTTGCACCCACTTGCAAAGAGTTTTCGAACTACCTCATCAGCACGCCCATGCACTGTGCACCAGCAAATTAAGTCTCTTGTTTCTTCAGCTATTAGTCCCTTAATTTATTGAATTGATTTGATACTCCTATCCAACAAATACAATCCGAGCTGGAAATGTGATTGTTTTTTCAAATGGACATTTTCAGCCCAAATGAGAGGACAAGGTGTGTGACGAGGGCATTTTCATGGGCCCAAATGAAACATTTCTCGTTATGGATGTGTGCAGGTTAGCAAACAAGACCTGGCAGATACGTATAATGTCCCATTCAAAGCCTGTGTGGTGGAAGGGAGAGTGGCCAGTGTCATGTGCTCCTACAATCAGGTCAACGGCAAACCCACCTGCGCCGATCCCGATCTCCTCCGCAACACTATCCGTGGTCAATGGGGACTCAACGGGTGAGTTAATAGAATAATGTTATTTACACATTAATTGGTTGCATCTCGAGTTTTATGCACTCTCTTACACTTTGGTTATTATATTTAGGTACATAGTGTCGGACTGTGATTCAGTTGGGGTTCTATATGACAACCAACACTACACAAGAACACCTGAGGAAGCAGCAGCAGGTTCAATTAGAGCGGGCCTGGACTTAGATTGTGGGCCGTTCTTGGCAATCCATACAGAATCGGCTATAGGGAAGGGGCTTCTAACCGAGAATGATGTGAACCTTGCCTTGGCAAATCTTGTAACAGTCCAAATGAGATTGGGCATGTACGATGGCGAACCATCAGCCCAACCATATGGAAACTTGGGCCCAAGAGATGTTTGCACTCCGGCCCATCAACAACTCTCCCTTGAGGCAGCCAGACAGGGTATTGTTCTACTGCAAAATAAAGGAAACGCACTGCCGTTATCCCCTGCGCGCCACCGCACTATAGCAGTAATTGGGCCCAATTCCGATGCTACTGTTACAATGATAGGAAACTATGCTGGTAAACCGCGTATCCATCTTCTATCATTAACTTGGCCCATTTTTAATGAATTATACTATATTAACTAATTTTTATTTTCGTAGGTGTGGCTTGTGGTTATACCTCGCCGTTGCAAGGGATTGCTAGGTATGCTAAGACCATTCATCAAGCAGGATGCAGAGACGTTGCTTGTGGAAACAACCAGCTATTTGGGCGGGCCGAGATTGCAGCAAGGCAGGCTGACGCGACGGTGTTGGTAGTGGGCCTTGACCAATCCATAGAAGCAGAATTCAGGGACAGGGTTGGGCTTCTTTTACCTGGACACCAGCAAGAGCTTGTATCAAGGGCAGCCAGGGCTGCAAGAGGCCCAGTTGTTTTGGTCATCATGTCTGGTGGGCCTGTTGATGTCTCTTTTGCCAAAAATGACCCTAAGATTAGTGCCATTTTGTGGGTTGGCTATCCAGGCCAAGCTGGTGGAACTGCCATAGCTGATGTTCTTTTTGGCACAACTAACCCAGGTAGATGTATTACTTTTTGAGTAACAAATATGTTTTCTCTCATAATTTCTCTCCATTCTAGGGCTTATTTCAATATCACTACTCTAAAAAGTATAGCTAATGTTTTTGCTTGGGCTTATTTTGTAGGAGGAAAGCTTCCTATGACATGGTACCCACAAGGGTATTTGGCTAAAGTGCCCATGACAGACATGGACTTGAGGGCAAACCCAGCAAGAGGGTACCCAGGAAGAACCTATAGATTCTACAAGGGTCCAGTAGTGTTTCCCTTTGGACATGGGCTAAGCTACAGCAGATTCACCCATAGCTTAGCCGAAGCCCCCAAAGAGGTCTCTGTTCCCTTTGCTACCCTTTATGCCATGACTAACATCTCAACCATATCAAGCAAAGGAGTGAAGATGAGTCACATAAATTGCGCTGCACTACAACTAGGATTGCATGTAGATGTGAAGAACGAAGGCACGATGGATGGCACTCATACCCTTCTCATCTTCTCAACCCCGCCGGCCGGAAAATGGTCGGCGACTAAGCAACTAGTGAGCTTCCATAAAATTCATGTACTTGCTGGCTCAAAGCAACGAGTCAAAGTTGATGTTCATGTGTGCAAGCACCTCAGCGTTGTGGACAAGTTTGGAATTCGAAGAATTCCAATGGGAGAACATGAAATTCACATTGGTGATAGTCTCAAGCATTCAGTTTCTATCCAAGCTCCGGAACAAATCAAATTTTAAACATAAACTATCAACAAAGTTGATAGATCATATACCTTGTAAGTTTTACCATAGACTTTACTCTTCACTTCTTCAACTACCAAAATTGATGAAATAGAAGAATAAAAGCCAAAGAAAGGAGAAACTGTATCATTGCAAGTGTAAAATAAGGAATTTAGGGTGACATATTTGTAAGTGAATTATAGTTTAAGCAAGTGTGCCATTATACTACAATTGTAAAATAATGTATATATGGGGTAACATATTGGTAAGCCAATTATATGCAAGCAAGTGTACCATTTATGTTGAAAAGTGTTGAATAAAACAAGTTAAAGTTTTTATCCATTTCCATTCGACTTGTCAACTCAAAATTGAATGATATGTATGCTCCAGCCAAACAAAATAAGTGGGGTTCAGTTTTGTTGTTCTTCGCTTGCACCCTTATTCCTAGACATCTTACTTGTGTTACAAGGCATTCCTCATAAATGTAACCAACCATCCCCCAATGACCTTAAATGTCAATTCCTTGAAAAACAAATTCACTATCATTTTTTTTCCTCCAAAAATTTAATAATTGAGCTTTAAATTTGATAGTTTAATTTATAGGGGAAATATAATTTTCATGTTCATGATAAACCCAAGTATATAGATATAATCGCTTTCTAAAAGTTGATTTTTTCTCAGTTCATGGTGAACTATCATTGTCGGTTATGCAGTTTGGTACTCATTATGTAACTTTCTTAGGAGTGGTAGATATTTCTTTCAATGGATTAACGATATGGACTTTGATTAACAATTATTTCTGTATTATTTAAAATTTAATCAATATGTGACTTTAGTATTTGGATTAAAAAAATCGTAGTGGTCTTCAATGATTTTGTCCTTTTCATGAATCAAAATTCCTAATTAATTAAACACAATAAGATATCTTTTTCTTCATCTCTCAAGTAAAGTTCTCTTGGAGAAAATATGATCACGTGCTAGAGGGTAGGAATAACATTTACATTTTACTATATTAATTTTAATTTTTTTTATGAGTAAAATTATTTATAATTATTATACTTATTTATTTTTATTATTATTATCATGGATCTGTTTTTTGTTTTATTTAAATAACTCTTTTATGTTGCAAAAATTACAACTAGTTATTGCATAAAATGATTGTGGGTAGAAAGATTAACATATTTTATCGACAAATAATTAAATATATTGCGTAATTTTGTAGTGGTGGAAGTGTCGGTAATGTAGATGATTGGCATGTGAGAAAATGTAGGGTGTGGATATGAGATGGACCAATAGATGGTGATATTCTAACGGCTTAAACTACAACATCCAATAGCTTTTTAGCCCTTATTTTCTTTTTCAATTTAAAATGTATAAAAATAATAACAAAGAATTTTCTTTTGTTGAAATTTAGTTTGTTGGGTTATAATTCATCGCCTTTTACCTACTTTTTGCTCAAAAAGAGAAATTAAAGAAAAAATGGAATTGAAAAAAGAAAAGTCTGCTATCCAATAGAAATTGACCACAAAACACCTCTCTATTCAGTAGCAGTAGTATCCACCCTTCTCTCATCTTATAACGTCTTTCGGATTGGATATTGATTTTATGCAAATTTTGATTCTAATTACTCACTAACTGTAACTTCTTTCTTAGCCTCTCCATGGTATAAATGCAATCTCTTGGCTTATGTAGATACCATATTCTTATCTAACCCTCTCACTCAACCCTCTCTACCTCATTCTTTCTCCTTTTCTCTCTCTCTCTCTCTCTCTCTCTTTGCCCTGCATCTCTTCCTTCCTCTTACTACAAGGTAAATATCAAAATCCTCTCTTTATGCTTCTTTTTTGCTTTTCTTGTTTTTCACTGCCTTCATATATAATTGGGTATTGCTTTTGGAAACCCATTTCATTGCTGCTATTCCTTGCTTCATTGGGACAGTGCTTTGCTAATTGTTACTACTCTCTCTGTTTCTGAGATCCCCCTCTCGCTGCTTCTCTTAAACTCAATTTGAAGGTGGTTACCCTTTTAGAATTTGAAGGTTTATCTCTCATTAATTTACCTTTCAATTATATATGGCTCATCATTTGGTATTCCACAGGTAAAGTGAGAAGCTGAGATGGCAGACAGCAACAGAGGAGAGGACTATTTTGCTACCCAGAACCTTGAGGTATGGGTGCCCATCAATTCCAACCTTCTTCCCCTCTCTGTCTTATGTTGTTGCCATCAATGGGTACCGTACCCTTCTCAAATATCTCTTCTTTTTTTGGCATATTAAGAAGTCGTTATTATGGTAATTGCCGTTTGAACCTAAAACTTCTACACAAATCCCCAACTACTCCATCCAAATATATATATATGACTTGTAATATTTTTGTTGATTTCTTTTCTTTATATGGAGCATTGAATATGATTTCGAAATTTGATGAATGATAAAGACAAAGTTAATAATTATTTGCATTTCAAAATCTTTGACATTAAGACAATTACCAAAAACCAGCAATGAAATATCATGGTTTTAGGTAATTGTGTGATNATTAAGGAGTCGTTATTATGGTAATTGCCGTTTGAACCTAAAACTTCTACACAAATCCCCAACTACTCCATCCAAATATATATATATATATGACTTGTAATATTTTTGTTGATTTCTTTTCTTTATATGGAGCATTGAATATGATTTCGAAATTTGATGAATGATAAAGATAAAGTTAATAATTATTTGCATTTCAAAATCTTTGACATTAAGACAATTACCAAAAACCAGCAATGAAATATCATGGTTTTAAGTAATTGTGTGATGTAGGGCCAAAGACACGTAGAGGAAAGATACTAAAATAAAAAGAGAAATATTAAACATACAATTTTTTTTTCACACTTTTTCAACTCACTTTAATTTGAGCTCTTACCAAAAATGTTAGAAATAAACATAATTCAATTTCTATAATACAATTTAATTAAACTCATAACAATGACACAAAATATGAATATTGGAATAACGTGACTAACACGCTCAAATAGAAAAAATATATATATATATAAAAAGAATCTAATGGCACATCCAACTGTCTCTCTGATTGAATGACAGAAGTGCACGTGTCTATGGTCCATGGTGTACATACATGGTACCCCTGTACCCTCTCTATTTTTCTCTGGTCATCATGCTGTCATGTACTTCTATTCTCTTCTCTTGTCAAATAATCATGATAATATTCACATGCATGTTATTTGGCTTATTATGAACTATTTTTGGCTTAAATTTTCGAATTTTTATTTATATGAGAGAAAAACTATGAAATTACCTATTTGTCTTCTTGTTAATTAGCATTAACATTTTATTCTTAAGATATTCGGGTGTGGGTAGATATTTTATATTATGAGCTTGGAAGTGTCCGTTTAACGGGCCCTACATGAAACGGCTAGTACCATGACACGACGAGAGTTCGTAGACTTTTTGGCTCACGTTTTCTTCAGTTCAGTTACTGTAGTGTACTGTTTCTACTGTTGTGCACTTTATGAGGTGTAATCGATGATTCAAAAACACAGCTAATTTTTAATTTGTGATAAAATTTGGGTAGATAGAATATAACAAATTTTAAATAGGGCTAATTTAGATTTTGCTAAAAAAAAAAAAAAACTATGTATATATCATAATTTATTTAATTATGTTTGAGTTATTTTATACATGCACCAATCTTATATAGTCGGTAGAATATGAATTTATGAAATTTTATTTAATTTTTTAAATCAAACTCAAATTCTCGTTACATGTGTTCAATAAAATTCAATGTGATATGTGTAAAAATTATAATGTGGCGTGTGGTGTCGGCAAGATTCAGTTACGTATTTAGATTTGAGAGTATCATAAGCTCACAACATTAATACCTAAATGGTTGTTGGGCTGTCAAGCAAATCATGTGGACTTTGTTTCCTCAAGTAAATGAACTGTCCTAGAATATTCTCGGCTTTCTTTTCTAAAATAAATGATGATTAAAATTAATTTCTTCTTATATTACTTCATGCATGATCATTAATTATATAGTATAGTATTTAATTATTTATAATAGGACCTTTTTTTTTTTTGCTACTAGAAGTGGACATAACATAATATTAGGTTTACTTTAGGGCAAGATAGATTTAGTCCCTTAAAAAAGAAATATAGAATTAGTCAAACGTAATCTTATGTAATTAGAAGCATTCCATGAACTCACTTATGAAGAAAGAGTGGTTTTTTTTTTTTTTTTTTTATCTATAACAAAATGATTATAATTGAAGATGTTACATATAGTTTTATATTTATAACATATCACGATGAGCTAGTGAAATTAATCCGATTCTAAATAATTTACATAACATGCAAAGTGCGTGTAAATTAGGGAGTGAAATTTGATTCTAAAATTCAAAAGAATAATTAATTAACACCTATTTTTTCAATTAACTTTTTTCTTTTCTTTTTTGGAATTAATAGCAGCAAACAGGTACGGGAAACAAGTACGGAGGGCTTGTTCCTAAGAAGAAGCCTTTGATATCGAAAGTAAGCTCAAAACAAGCATTCATGTTGTTTGGATTAAAATTCATATATATTACTAATTAAACATATTCTAATTGAATTTCTTCTTTTTTGTCTCTATGAATAATAAGGATCATGAACGAGCATTCTTTGATTCAGCAGATTGGGCATTATGCAAGGTATATTAATTTATCCTATCTTTAAAATAAAATCTGCTTAATTTCTGATGTTCTTGTACACACACTTCTTCGATTAAACTAACAAAACCTCAATTAATTATATATTTCATTTATGATTATAATTTTCTGGATTCTAAGCAGCAAGGTGCTGGAGTGAATCAAAAATCTACTGCAGCTGTAGAGACCTTACGACCAAAATTACAGGTACATATTTTAGATTTTTATTAATCTCGATTTCTTTTATTTATTTATTTTGGTTCTGATTCTTTTTTAATTTTAGTATAATTAATTCATGATCAAAAAAATTCTGCATAATTAATTAGCCACTTTTGCTCTTTGTTTTTTCAGAGAACACCACACCAGCAGCTTCCGCCAAGAAGACCTACTTGTATATCTGGCCAAGATAGTCTCGTGAGTTATTACTCCAATCATATATTACACTTTATTCAATAATGTATTACAGTAAATATATTATTTATGAGCTAATTTTATATGTATCTATATTTTTCGTCTATTTTCTTGCAGGGAGACTAGATTCAACAAGTGTTCAAAGGAGTTGCTCAATCAACTTTTATTTTACAAATGATTTTTTTTTTTGTGGAGATGAACAAATGATCTTGTTATGTTCATGAACTGATGTAGATTACAATTGGGTGAATGTTTTCAATAATTGGTAGCTCAATAAATTAGTCCATTTCCATTTTATTTGGAAAAAAGAGAAAAGTTTAACCATTCACTTGCGCAAATGCATGGTTGGAGAAAAAGGGGAGTTTTGGCTACATTGAACCATAACTCATGGTTTCTAAATTCTTGACATTATATAATTAATTGATTGCTTATCTAGTTAACCTAGTACTCATGGTTCTGACTCTAGTTGAATATTCTTGAACCGTGAATTAATTATTCTTCCTGTTAATGACTTGTTCAGACGTTTTCAGAACATTGAAAGAAATCCAGAAATAAGTACAAACTTGAGAGAAGCAAACCTCTCAAGTCTGCAGATAAAGTCCTCAATTATTCTACTTGGAAGAACATTTTTAGTTTACATTCAGGGTATCTCTACACCTTTTGAGTATGAGACTAATCATTGTTCGGTATAGGAACAACAACTGGTAAATCTCTCTTAACAAATGCGGCTCCAAAATTCAAACTCAGGATTTTGGCTTAGAATGCTTTGGGACTCAATTTGCTTCCATTGAGTCAACACTTTGTTGGACTACTTAGAAGAACATGAACCGACAAATGTCATTTTTTATAATCATACAAGGAAAAAATTTCACAACCGAGAATTAAGCTATAGATGAATAAAAAACATATATGATAATAAGCAAATTAACTTGAGAAAAGTGAATACCCATTGGATTTGCTGTCATTGGTTCAAAATGGGCTGAGGTATAAAACACTGTCAATTTGTTAGTTCCATGTATTCATTTCACGCATGATAACTACTTATATAAAACTATAAACAAAATCTTCGGCAATAAATATGTAAATGTATAAATTTTCACCGTCACAACATTTGCCCCTGCTTGAAAGGAAACCATATGCTCCTTATAGCAAGTGACACATATTTTTAGGTTTGATTTATTTGACTCGAGCAGAGATAAGTTGGTTACTTGCACTACAACCACTTCCTCTTTGTTAGTCTAGTCTTCTCCCTTTCCCTAGTTTTACCTTGGGCAGAGACTAAACCATGAAGGTTTTCCCTAATTTGCATGAGTCAATTTTATACTTGCAGGCGAAGTTTGATTAGAAAAATGTATCTAAGTATCAGGAATATTCAACACACATGCACATTTTGTTAAGTTGATTAAGAAAACAGATTAATTGAATTGGTAGGTAATGTTGGTCACTCATAATTGAATTAACATGGGATTTAGCAACTAACTACTCTATGCTACTTTCTTGGGTAACACTGCATTGCTATATAACGTATTCCAATTGAGCCTTTTCTTTTCCATAACCTCAATCATCCACAAACTTTAACAATGGCATTTAGAGTGAGTCTCAGACACTGTGTTTTCGCTTTAGCTATTCTTTACGTCTCTCTATTATGGGAAAGCTTTGGTACGTAACCAGAAAAATTGCGGTCAATTCTTTGTTAGTTGCTTATTTTTGCTGACCCCGGTGACCTTTCTGACAGGAAATGCTGACGAAGATGTGTCACAGACTGGTGCCGGGATTGGTGGCGCCGGAGTTGGTGGTGCCGGGGTTAGCGGTGCTGGAGTTGGTGGTGCCGGGATTGGCGGTGGTGGCGGAGTTGGTGGTGGCAGCGGAGTTGGTGACCCAACTCAAATTGTCTCCAAAGCCTTGCTTTGTTTCAATGATAAATATGTGAGTGATATCTCCATTATGAAACTGATTTTTCCTTTAAATTTCTAAGTAGTGTGAATGTTGCACAAGTTTTATTATTGGTTCAAGTCACAGATTTATAGCAGCTGTGAAGAAGCATATAGATTGAAGGAGAGTGGAATTCTGAAAGTGCCAGCTGAGAAAACTGACGAGTTTTGTGAAGGGCCATGTCTGTCAGAGATAAACTTGGTACTAAGCTGCCTTGACAACATTTTTAGTAGCTTCATATTTTACAATAGAGCCACAATCAAGGACATCAAGGAAACAATCGAGGCTGGATGTGGCTATGGCCCTGAAAGAGGTAACGTGAATTAATTGCACACTCAATATATATGTTGTATTAAATTCTTGTTAATCTCAAGTGTTGTAAAATGGATTTTGTGTTTGAGCAGGTGACTTCAATGTATCTGAGCGCCTCCAAACTGAAGAAAACAGTGCACAAAAAGCTATCAACCATGTCCTATTGGGGCTTGCTTTCATCATTTTGGGGCGTGCTCTATTATTCTGATACTTACATATACCAATATGATTATATAAGGTTTTATTTTTTTTATTTTAAGTTATGGATTTATGGTCTGCCTGGTGTACTATTACGAGATACCAACACTAATTATATATTTGGTCACCAAATATGAAATTGTGATGCTATACCAAATTTTTATTTTCTTGAATTTGATTCTCTTTAATATATTGTAAAGAGGGACTGAAAATTGATTCCTATTCATACCCATTCATATTGTGGCATTATACTGTTTTTAGTAATGCAAAAAGATAAACAAATATGGTTTTTTTTTTCTGCGATGAACAAATAAGGTTGTAAGTTATAAAATAGTGTGAGAAAAGGAAGGGAAAGAGAAAGCGTGGAGCATAAAACAGAGCAAGAGGGATTGGTGATTGATCCCATTCAATTCCAATTCTTTTTGGTGTTTCTCATGGCTTCCTTCAAGAACATCTGGTTCACTCTCAAGGGTTCTCCAAGAACTTTTCAACACCCAATCTCACGCCCAAGAACTCACATTTTAGCTCTCTTTCTTCTCCTTCTCCCTCTCTTGTTCCTCTCAACATTGTGTACTGATCACTCCCCCACAGCCAACGTTAGCACTCTCGCTTTTCGCTTTCTCTTCTCCTCGAATCATATCTCATTATCACTCTCGAAGATTACTTTCTCGAAATTACAGAAAAATGGCACATTCTCTTTAGTCACTGCAGCGAAAAGAACTCATTCCCATTCAACAAACAGAGACCTCGCTTCCTGCGATATCTTCAATGGAACCTGGGTTCTGGATGATGCTGAACCCATTTATCTACCCGGGTCATGCCCATATCTTGACGACGCCTTCAACTGCTTCAAGAATGGACGCCCAGATTTTGATTATCTCAAATATAGGTGGAAGCCCCATGGATGCCAGATTCCGAGGTTATAACTCCAGGAAGTTTTAATTTTTTCACTTGGGTCTTGTTTGTTCTGCAATTCTTTAATGTTGGTTTTCTTGTACAATTTAAGGTTTGATGGGGTGAAAATGTTGAGCATGCTGAGAGGAAAGAGGATGGTGTTTGTGGGAGATTCTTTGAACAGGAACATGTGGCAGTCTCTGGTGTGTGCGTTGAGGGAATCTCTGAAAGACAAGAGCAGAATCTATGAAGTTTCAGGACGGAGAGAGTTCAGAACTCAAGGCTTTTTCTCTTTCAAATTCAAAGTAAGCTATACGCAATTATTTACTTATGTAATTGCCTCTGTTTCCACAAAACATTTGTAACTTTGAAGTGTTTCTTTTTGTGATATTAAAGTTGCCAAATAACGGCTCTGTGGTTGATGTTAAATGTGTTTTTCCTATAATGATAGGACTATGGATGCTCTATAGACTTCATCAAATCCCCATTCCTGGTTCAAGAATGGAAAATCCCACATAAGAGTGGAAGTGGAACTCCTCAAAGAGAAACTCTGAGGCTTGACATGATGCAAGCCTCCAAATCTGAGTACCATGATGCTGATATAATCATTTTCAACACTGGCCACTGGTGGAATCACCAAAAAACCCGTAAAGGGTAACATTTCTCCTAGTAACCCATTTCACTTACTCATTCTTTTGAGAGTGATCAGCATTTGTAGTACTCTCATTCTTGCAGAAGAAATTACTTTCAACTAGGAAGCCATGTCTATGAAAGACTACAAGTGAATGAAGCATTGAGAAAAGCATTGAAGACTTGGGCTAAATGGGTTGATTCCAATGTTAATAGAAAGCGCACAAGGGTTTTCTTTACTGGGTTTTCAGCTTCTCACTATAGGTACTTTAACAATAAAAATTGAAGACAATCTATGAATTAACTTGGTATGTGTTTATTTGACGGTAACTATGGATGGAATTTGCAGAGGGGGACAATGGAATTCTGGAGGGAAATGTGACGGCGAGAGAGAGCCTATAAGAAATGAGAGCTATCTTGCAGCATATCCATGGATGATGAGCATAGTTGAAAGTGTGATAGCAGAGATGAAGACACCAGTATTTTACCTCAACTTTACCAAAATGACTGACTTCAGAAAAGATGGGCATCCCTCAATTTACAGGGAAGTGGCTATAGACAAAGGCCCTAGAATGGTCCAAGATTGCAGCCATTGGTGCCTTCCTGGAATTCCAGACTCCTGGAATCAGCTCCTCTATGCCACTCTACTTATTGCACATAACTTTAGTCACTAGCAAAATTGTACACACACTTCCAAATTTCATCATGTATTAAATTTTTGGACTTTTTTTAAGTACAAGATTTTAGGAAAATTGGGGTAGAGGAGGGTTGGGTTACCATGTCATGTAAATGTGATCTAGTCATTTGTAGGACAAAAAGGGATGCAAATTGCACTTGAATTATGGATTTACAATCTATTTACTATTTTACTCTGTTTTATTTTGAGACGAATGGCTGATAAACCCTGATTTTTATGAAAAAAAAGAGAGCTTAGTTTACCCTCTTTCCTCATTATTCCTTAATAAGCCATTAATATTTATTTTAGTGAAAATATGGGACTTTTATAAACTAACATCAAAATAAGTCAATAATTAAATGTTAAGGACTTTTTTAATATTAATATTAAACATCTTGAATCTTTAAAGACTAATAATTGAGCACGGAATAGGAAGATGAAATAGCTGTTCTCATCAATTAAAAATGTTTAATTTGTATTCATATAATATTCAATACATTTTTTAGATGAATTATATTCATTACTATTAAACATAATAATAATTATAGAATTATTTTTATTAATTATAATAGTTTGATAATTTAATTTTAGTAAATAATTTATAAATTAAAACTTCAATAAAATTAAATTTAATCAAATAGTTAAATAAAATGTAATACCACTTTAAATTCCTCTCCTACATTATCATTTATCAACAAGTGGTTGTAGACTTTTACAACTCTAGGAGAAAAAAAAAAAAAAAAAANCTAGGAAAAAAAAAAAAAAAAGAAACTTGATAAACTTGATTAGCTTTGCAAGTTATCTTAAGCACCATCGACTTCGTTGAAAAGGTGTCATTCTCCAACTAAAACACAAATACTAATGTTCACCCCATTTTATTTTAAGTTTTGGTACCTTCTGTACTGCACTATTTCTTTTGTTGTAGTTTTCTTTAAGCAAGTTTGGTTCTGAGGATCACCTAATTAGATGGAGCAAAACCTAATAGTTGATTGGAGTGCTCGGAAACTTGAGGCAGATAATCAGATTCCTCTCTCTGATTATTATAGTTTTGCTGATGAACTCCTCAAAAAGGTAACACCAACTTCATTTCTTTTCAATCTAATTCTTCTTGTACTTGTGTTCATCAATCAACTAGTGATTCATTTCTATCAAAGCAACAAAATAAGGGTAACTCTGAGATCTATTATGAATGATTTCTTTTCATTTTGCTAAGAAATTAATGCTTCTTCTCTCTCTCCCCCTCCTCTCCTTAATGTCCAGGCACGAATTTTTCAAGAGGCAGATAACCTTGTAGGTTTATATATCACACTTACTAAATATTCAAGGTGAGGAAAGGAAAAAGGTTTGGCATTTAAGTGCTTATGATTATTATTTCTTTAACTATCCCTACATTTTTTCTCTTTAGGTTGTGTATTGAGATCATACCGTATCATAAAGATTACGAAGCAGAGGCAGAAGAAGAAGGAAAATCATACAGGGAGGAAACAAAGATGGTAATTGTATCTGTTTATACTAAATTTGATTAACTAAGAATAAGGTCAACTTTGCATGTTACATTATTAGTGGTCTTGTTCACATTCACATTGCAGCAATTGATGGAAGCAATTGATCAGCTTCTTTCACTAGAGCCAAAACTGTCACACAGAGGAATTGATTTGATTAATGCCTCTGAAGAAGACCCATTTTCCTTCTTATGGAAAGAGGAGCAAGCTTCTGATATTTGTCTTGTGCCTTCAATTGATCATCATGATGTAAATGCTCTTCCACTCATTCTTTATGAGAAACCAGCTGAACCCTCTGCTCCTCCGATGCCGTATTCGCCAAGAAAAGCTAATTATGTATTAGCTAAGTTTAAAGGTGATGGTGAACAAATGGACTACAAGGGAAAAGGGCTTGTTGATAAGGTGGGTGATGGTGAACAAGTGGACTACAAGGGAAAAGGGCTTGTTGATAAGGTGTATGTGCCTTTGCTACAAGAAGTTTGTCATTTGTATCCTTCATTGATAGAGTGCCAAAGGGAGAATACTCCAAGTTATAGAGGTTGGGCTCTTACTGCACTTGGCAGAGTTTTGCACTTCCTTCAGACCACAAAGCTAGCAGACATTGATGATGAAGCTTGTGAATGCCTTCAATTGTTGTGGGATGAAGTTGAGGTGTTTGGATTTGACTTGTCATGGCTTGCACCTCAACTGGAGTTTGCTTTGAAGATGAAAGGTTATGTGGAGAAAGAGAGAAAAGTAAACAAGGTTGTGGAGGAAAAGAAGAGCTTAGAGCTGAGAATTCAAGACTTGAACAATAAATTGGTTGAGACAAATAAAGAGTTGGAAAATTCCAAAAGAGAATTTGCACAAGTTATTCAAGAATTGGGTGAGCAGGTAGATACAGAAAGGGTGATAGGATTTCAATGGCATGCTCATCCTCATGCTAATGCTGATGTGGTATTCTTTTGAATTCATTTGGATATATGCCCATATTCTCTTGAAGTTCAATTATCAGAAACTCTACTAAGTGCTGATTATCCTATCTTTACCAGGTTGATGTTGTCAACAATTTAAATTACTCTTTGTAGAAACGGAGTTTCTAGCTTTTCTAGTACTGAAGGCATCTCAAATTGGATTTTGGGCTGTTTAAGACTCATTTTGCTCAATTTTCTTTTGTATTACAGCTAAGGGCCTTTAATTTATGAAATCATAATCTTTTTGTTTTGTTTTGTTTTTTTTTTTTTTTTATTTTTGTTGAACAAGTACCATTTCACTATATATTTTTGTAATTTTTGGGCTGTCACCAGATTTGGGAAAAGAAAAAGAAGCAAACCGCGATGTTTTGGGGGTGGGTTTATCTTAGTTGGCACACTAATTGTCATTTATACATCTATTGCCACATTATTGGATGACATATAAACAATTTCTATTAGCATTTTGATGGTGTTAGTGGTTGGAACAAAATTAGTGTGTTTTGAAAATATTTAGAATTAAAGGGAAACAAAAGATGGTCATGGACGAAAATAACTTGGTATAAAGTTAAGAGAAAAAAAAAAAATGTTGCCTAAAAATTAGGGAGAATTATTTTAAAAAAAAGGAAAATCTGTTTCAATAACAAAATGATGACTAGTGGTTATTGGGTATTTTCAATAGTTATCTTTTTATTTTTAAAAAAGATTTTTGTTTAATTTATAAAATATTTGATTATTGTTTTTGGTAATATAAAAATTTAGGACTTTGATTGGTTACTCTATTTTCAAGATAAAGCACATCGTAGATGCCTACCAACAAATGATGATCATTCATTAGTAGAATTTGAACCTAAAATCTTTTATCAATGTAACTTACTAAGTAAGCTGTGTATTTATTTATTTATCATTTTAAATCAAAAAAATATTTATCATATTTCTTATTGAACTATATATAATATATGGTGGGGACTGGGTGCCATACGCGCGATGGGAAGACGTAAATGACTAGGATCCTTCTGTTACCTCACTATATCGAGAATCTTCGACATAAAGAAGCAGCTCCCTTGCTCGAAACGACGAGTTTAACTTGACTCGTACGCCCTTTACCACAATATTGATTCTTCCTTCCACTCAGAACCGTGTCCCTGTGCTCGTTTCACTCAGAGAGAGATAGAGAGAGAGAGAGAGAAACGACGTTGTGTCGCTGGCGGGAACTTCAATTGGAGCTCTGTGGCACTGGCATTCCTCGCCGGAGAAGATGAAGATCAACGTTAACTCGATCGCTCGCAAAGTCGAGGTTGATAATCGTATTCCCCTCCGTTATTACTACCGGATTGCCGATAACCTCCTCAAACAGGTGATTTCACAATTTCTCATCCAACGCGTCTTTGATTCCCTCTGATTTTTTACTTTTTTTTTTATATATTTTTTTTCTTTTGCTTTTTACTGGATTTGGATTTTGATACTGAATGATTAATTCTCAATTGGAGTTCGTATTAGGGTTTTTAATTTATTGTCTTTGCTTTCTGAGATCGTCTCAATCTTCTCGAGGCTTAATAAGGGTTAGGGTCCCAGCGCTTGGCGCATTAAAATTCAAGCTCTTTTTGGATCGTTTCCCCAGAAAGTTTATCTAAGATGGGCTAATAATTTTGCTTTTAGCTTCGGTTATGATCCATGTATTCTATAATGTATATGGTTATGAGACACTGGGTATCTTATAGATATAGAATTTGAAAAATAGTGTATACTAAAGATACCTAAAACTATGATATATAAACTAATATTTAAAATTAAAGTGCGTGACGTAATCACTTATTGCGATTATATTTAATAAGCAAAATTATAAACTCTGTTTACAAATATGTTAACGTTGATGGTTGATTTAATCACCTCCAGTTATCTTTCAGTTCTAACGATATAAAAAATTTATGCTAATGTAAACGAAAATTATTCATTTTCAAGCAAGTGAAAAGTGTTAAAATTCTATACAAAATTTGTTTCAAACATGTCCAATAGGTGTCAAAAATTTTCGAAGAGGTGACCAATGTATATACAAGCAGTGTTAGATAAAATGCTAGGTTTCAATTTTTAAGTTTAACATCTCTATTCAAAGACATATGAACAAGTGCCCAGAATTGGAAGTAAGAATGTTGTACTGAGTGTTGGTTCCCTGATACGGCTCCTCCCCAGGGGTATCTGAGGAAAATCATTATGCTATTGGCATTATAAGGTGTTAGAAGTTTTGTGAAGAGTGACTTGAACTTTAATGTATGTATGTGGTGGTTGCTTTTGGATGTTCACAATTTTCCTTGTCTGTGACTTCATTTCAATGATTTTTGTTTTTCTTGTCATCAGGCGAATGTCTACCGGGAGGAGAATAATGTCATTGACTTGTATATCATACTTCTTAGATTTTCAAGGTAAAAATGGAGAATTCCATTGATTCCATGGTGGTGAACTGCCACAATTGCATTTAAAGTGTCTGTAATGATTTTTTTTATTTTTCTGATTCTACCTAATTCTTTCTTTTCAAGTTTGGTTTCTGAAACTATACCTTATCATCGAGATTACCAAGTTTCACTTCCTAAAGAAAGAGCAGCATATAAGAAGGTGAACTTTTCTCATTTTTCTAGATACTCTTGTTTATGTTTAATATTTCGTAATTTTGTCATTTTCTGTTCATTTTACCATTACAGAGGTCGCTAGTCGTACTGGATGAGCTTGAATCTTTGCAACCAGAATTCAAATGTCGGGTGGATGAATTAAATGACTTGCATGATAGAGATCAGTTGCCTGAAGATAATGATTCCAGTAAGGCTTTGCCCAGTTCATTGACTTCATCTTTGGAATGGCCTGCTGTCAATAAAAGTTCTTACATGAACACAGATTTTAAACAGGTAAGGAGTTGACAATTTTTCTATTTATGTGAGTTGGACAACTGCAATACGTCAATGAATTTGCTTACTTTCTATGTTGTCTTGTTATGAAGTGCTCAGAAAGATTTCATTTCAGAATTTTAGTTTTCTCCTTTATGATTTATCACCTTTGTGATAGAGTTCTTTTAGTTGCAGAAAAGTTTTATTTTGCTCCTATCATTTGCTTTCATGTGGTTTAAACCTACTATTGTTATTAATTTATTTCTGTTTTTTTGTTTGCTTGACAAAGCTGCAGCCTGCTGGATTGGGTCCACAGTCTTCATGGAAGTATAATAATAGTGCTCATACTTCATATTCCATGCCAATTGACAAGCAGTTTCAGAAACTGTAAGTAAGAGTAACTACTTTTTTGCATATGGAAAATTCTGGGTATTGGCCATTCTAGGAGCTCACTGTTTTGCCTATAAAATTTTGGATTGGGGTGGCCTGTTTCCAGTGTTCTGGCTCCCCTTTTTTGTCTTCGAATGAAGTTTTTTTTTATGCCTAAACAGTAAATGAATTTAGTATTGCTTGCTCAACAGTTGATATCCTTCCCGTCTAATGCTGGCCCTATCTCCCCAAAAAAGAAAAATTGAAGAATAAATGGATAACAGACCAGATAGAAGTTAGGATTTTATTGTAATAATGCTTCTTACTATGGTCAGGTAAAATTCATTATGTTTTCTGCTTCTATAAATCACCATGTTAAATACTAAAGTTTTATATGTCTTGGTTGTTTATATACTCTTTAAACTCCAAAAGTCATTTCATTCTGGACTTCTTTAGTCCATGTCCCCTTTATTTTCTACAGCATATGTGTTTTATATTATCCTTTGGATTTGAAAAGGCTTTATCAGGCTTCCAAAGAAATTTAATGCATAACATGCTGCTATGATTAAGGGCTAGATATGATAATTGTTCTTGGGTATGTGCAGATCTTTTAGTATGCCACTTCCGAAGAAGGAGACCTTATCCAGACACTCAATTTTAGGACCAAATGGTCTTCGGGGCCAGTGGCTTGCACCAAGTGCAGAAATAAAGGTAAATTACTGTGTATTTTTCTAGTTTTGCATATGTTTTAATAGTCTATACTTTTTGATAATATGTGGATTTCATTTTGGATGTTATTCAGGTTCAATATCCAAGCAGTAGTGATTTGACAACCATTGAGGATTCAAGGTTAGGATTCTAATCTCATCCATTCTAAATGGACTGAGATTAGTACCCTTTTTCTGCCTTATATATTCTTGTTTGCATCTTTTTTACCATTCTGTATCTTTTGTATCTTGTACTCTGGTTTCTTTTTCCCTCCTTTACAAAGCTTACTTCTGTTATACTGTTGCTATTGTTTTCTTTTTCTTGATATGTTGGTTTTCAATACAAGACCTTTTTCATCATGAGAATATGCTGAGATTTAAAGGTTAAATGTACTTTGTTTTATTCAGCTGCTTAGCTCTGAAGTATGACTGTTTGAAGCCTCCGTATGTTTTTTTCATCCATGTTGATAGGATGAATCCGGCTGGACAATATGATCTTGTGGCTGTTAAAGATGGTGATCCAGGAGCTGTCCCATCCACAATGGAGTCAGTTCTCTCCTTGGATGATGGAAGATGGTCTCGTCCTGCTGAGGAGTCCTGTTCCCTTGCATTAAATGAGTCAAGGGAGGATCCCCTCCAGTTGCTCAACATTAAGCAACCTTCTCCTCCTCCTGTTCTTGCTCAGGTGCATCAGGAATATGCTCCAATTCCTCCTTCAAAAGTTGCTGATCCCAGACCAGGACCGGCTAAATCTTCTCAGGATTCTGCAATGGGTCCTTCTACATATCAACACCTACACATTGTAAGCCTATTTAGTATTTCAAGAAGTGTTCATATTCTTGGTATCTTTTGGTCATTCATGAATACTTCTTCTCATTTTTGGTGAGTTCATTTGGTTCTTAAACTGGGTAAAAATTATTCTAATTTCACTTAACTTTGTGTTGCAGCCTGTCAAAATGATGGATGAATTTTTGAGATTGGCTCTAGAAAATACCCGGAAGAACTTAGAGACATGTGCTGTTCTTGCAGGGTCCTTGGTAAGAGCAACCAAATTCTTTCAAGTGTCAAGTTCTATGAAAGAAATCAGTGCCAGTTTGATTGTGATGTTAATAGTTTCTTGTGCTTGCTATATATGGGACTGAAGAAAAACAGGGTTTTCCAAATTACTACACTTATAATCCCAAAGCAGGAGTCAAGTTCTGACTCGGTAAGATAATAGTCATATTTAAATTTCTGCCTTTTTTTTCTGTTTTAAAAATTATATTAGCTATTACTTTCCTTTCTCTTTGTAGTCTAATCCTTTATTATTCATGCTTTTATTGTTCAGTGTCAAACATTGAATGAAGAAGAAATATTTGAAGTTCAAGACAATTTATCGCTTTTTACTCTAGGCTGGATTCATGTAAGTGCTCTATTAGCCTCAGTGAACAGTGATGGTAACCACTTATTTCTGATTTAAGTTTAGTCTGGACTAATATGTTCTTCTATCCTGTGTGGTGGGAGCAAGAACTTGAATATTTATATTGGTGTTCATATTTCTGCTTTTGAACATCCTGATATCCAGCTTTGATTACAATTCATGTTTTTGGTGTTAAAATTCTTTTCCTTACTTAATTTCCATTTTGATTTTCAGACACATCCATCTCAGACTTGTTTCATGTCATCAGTAGATTTACACACGCATTACTCATACCAGGTAATAGATGGTACTGGTAATTTTGAATTTCCTGTTCCTTCGCATTGTAGATTTAAATAAAGTTTGTCTCAGTTCTCCAATATGTCAACAAGTGAAGAGTTCTATTTCATTTTTCTACCTTCTTAGAACCATACTGATGTTTCATCTTGTCTTTCTTCAATTCTTCTTCGTTTTTCCTGTACCTACTCCTTTTCTTCTTCCCTTGTACTTTGTTTCTCTGTTCAAGTGAGTCTGATGGTAGGTTCTGCAGAAGAGCTTCTTGATTAATATATTGGCCAACCCAATGAATTAGTTGCACTGACGCTAGATAATAAACCCTCAGTTGTGGTTATATACTAGTTTCACTGATTGTTAAAAAATGAAACATTTATTTGATATAACATGGTTTTTAATCTGACTTCTATGAGAATTCAAAGAATGTATAAACTGAACAACACCTAATAATTTGGAAGTCTAAACAGTACAGAAAATGCTAAAATATAGTAGATCATGACAAAATCTTGAAACTTTAAGGAATAGAAATAAACTTAAGAGAGCATGAGTGTATAGTAAGCATTAACTATTCTACCTTACTGAATGTGGTAGGTCGTGTTTAACAGCCACTGCATGCAGCAGTTCCAATTTTGCATATATCTTTATAAGTGGACCTTACTAAAAGGGTACTTTTATGGCTTCATTTTAGATCATGTTACCAGAGGCAATTGCAATTGTCATGGCCCCTACAGATACATCAAGGTACATTTTCTTTTTATTTTCCCCCTCCCAAATTAGCGTGGCACTCATGCACACACAAATCGACAGGATATTACTTAACGGCCAATGCTGGCTACATAAATTGGCAGTTCATATGTTCATGGTGTGTAACTGAAGTTTCATCAGAGAGAAAATAAGACAACATCTTTCTCTTGGCAATACAAGTTACACTACTAAGGGCTAAGATCTCGAATCCACTCCCATCTCATTATTTCTCGTTCAATAATATACTTGGCTCTAATCACATTGTCGTAGATTTGATTGGAAAATTACTTGCTTGTTGATTTTTGGGCAGAGGCCATGTGTGGGGAAAAGAGAATAAACCCGCCGGGAGGGGGAAAGGGGGGGGNGGGAGGGGGATCAAGGAAAACGAGGATAATATAACTCCATTTGATTGTTTCTTAAATAACAGAATTTTGACCCACATCTTGTATTATTGGTGTTTGACTTGACTATTGAGGCCTCAGGAATAGTGTGCATATCATCTTCCATTACCACCCTCAATTGAAGATGACAAAAAGGGTTAGTCAGATAAACCCAAAAAGCCCAGAGAAACTAAATCTTCCCTGTATTGTAATTGATTATTTAATGACAAAAAGCCCTAGCTTATCAACTAATTGACTATGAGGCCTTTATCTCAAAACAATTAGTTGTATTGGTTTCACTAGGACTGTATGTAGTCTGTTGTGCTTTATGGAGCTATTTTGAGGTTGTGTATGTGCAAGGTGTTGGTTTTTCAGTTGAAAATGGAAAGTCAAATCTTTTTCTAAGAAAACTAAGTTGTGTTTATTTTGATTTGTTTTACTTTATTTGACTGATTATAACTCTGCTTTTGCTGTGGTACTGCAGTCCACATGGCATATTCCATCTCTCTGACCCAGGTGGTGTGTCTGTAATCCGTAATTGTCAACAAAGTGGATTTCATCCCCATGAGGAGCCTTCTGATGGAAGCCCTATTTATGAGCACTGTTCTCATGTCTATATTAACGCTAACTTAAAGTTTGACGTGGTTGACCTTCGACAGCGATGATTTCTCACAGTATGGCCTCTCTGAAGAACGACACCTTCCATCTACTGAGAGAAAACTAGGACATGTTCGTATCTGACCACATGTGTAATATTGAACTGTTTCAAGGTTATTATTCTTTTGTATTTAGAAATTGTGAGATAGAGAATACCGGTCTCCAATCTGAGGATTTTGTATCATACCAGTGAAACCTGGAGAAGAAAGATAACTTGTGTAAATATTGCGAGACTTCATTACAGGTATACAAATGAGAAATACGACAGTGACTTTATGTTGCATGATATTGCAATCGTATCTGTTTCACGCAGTTGGATATTATCATCGTTTTCTATGGGGCAACTATAACTATCATTCTATGCTTTTCTGAGAGTAAAAGTAGCGAGTATGTGCCAAAATGTGGTGTTTTGGTTTACGAGTCACCAATTCTTTCATTCTGGCAGATACTATAACCAACATCTTTTGTATTATTCATATATATGATTATATGAAAAAATGTGGGGATCCTATGCCAATTCTTTCTTTTACTAAAAATGGTGAATATAATCCAAAATTTGATAGTTTAGAGAAATATTTAGTAATTCATGTCACTGAAATTATTTTCTGCCAGAAACTATAGCCAACTAACACTTTTTGTATTATTAGTATGGCAAAATGAGGATATCAGGCCCAATTCCATGCTTTATCAGAAATGGGGAATAAAAGCCAATGTGGTTATTTATTGGAATATTTGGTGACTGGACTTACCAAAATCATTTTTTGGCCGAAACTATAACCAATATTCTTTATATTATTCATAAATATGATTATTTGGAAAAATATTGGATTCATATGCTTGTTCTACCAGAAATGATGAATATAAGCCCAAATGTGGTGATGATTTAGTGATTCAAGTCGCCAAAATTATTTTGTTAACTACAATCAATATCCTTTGCATTATTCATAAATGTGATATTATATAGCATAATATGGGGATCGTATCCCAATTCCACGTTTTACCGAAAATGGTGAATATAAGATAAAATGTAGTGATTTAGAGGAGTATTTGGTGAATTCGAGTCAGCAAAATTATTGAGAGTGATGACCAACTTACCTATCACGCTGTCCATTTCATATTGGTAGTGCTATATATCATTACAGATTACAATACAGCGAGGTGCTTGTTTACTTCATGGGGGCAGTATAATAGGAGTTGGCTTGGAGTTTAAGATTTGTTCATGAGGGTATAATCAGCTTGGCATGTCATCCTCTGGCCATCTTCATTTTTCTTTTGGAACTCGTGCTTAGTGGATCTCCTTATCCTAAGGAACAAAACTAAACTTGTATTAATGATTCTTCTTTGTTAAGATTAACGAGAATATAGTCTTGTATCCTCACAAAGTAGCCACCATGGATGAAGCTTGAAAAGACCAACGGTTGACTTTAAAATTCAAATGGTCCCAATAATTGTAATCTCCCCTTCTAATAAATAAGTTTCTACCTCGTTCCCCACCTCTTTTAATTTTTAGGTATATATATAACTTTTTCAAGGCCTGTGGTCCCTTAATCCACTCAGCACCCATAAAGAAAGAAGGTCCCCTAAGGCACACTTCCAAAGGCTAAAACTATGTAATAACCTAACATTCACGAGATTGCCTTTCTCAACTCAATCACCAAAAATAAAAGCCAAACAAAATAAACAAATACAGATTATATATCTTCAATATATATTCTTCATACAAGCTACTCTGGTTATTTCAAACAACCACTGCACTATATGTAGAAAACTTAACACCATCTCATCAAGAAAAGACCCTCGTTTTCTTTCACTATCTCGAAAGAGTTAACAAATTTTGGTTGCGTTTATAGAAAGAGCCAAGCATTCTCTTCGGCTGCAGGAAATTACCAACATTCTTACACGTATAATAGCACTGATACCATGATACCATCAGGAGAGAATACATTATGCTTACGTGACTTGCAAGCATCCATGTCTAATAACAAAAATCTAATACCTAGTTATCATCATTCCTCTCTAACCCTTGTTTTACCTGTGTTATACCATCCAACCGCTACAATAATTAACTTTTTTCACTATTATAAGACTCGGTTAATTTACATCTCGTCGTTTTATTTCAATCTGTTTAAAACTTTTTTTTGAATGGTTCATAATTCAGATTTACCTTTTTTTTATTTTCCTTTTCAGCTCCTTATTTCTTGGATGCCCTCTTATTTTAGCCACTAAACCAACCAAGTCAAAAACAAAAGTCATTCAAGGGAAAAAAGAAAACATTTGCTTTTTTCAATTTAAGACACACAAACCCAATAAACCAGAACGGAACAATTTGAATCAGTAGATAAACTTTCCTCCAATCTAATGGTTCCATACATACCACTTGCTGCTTGTCTGCTGCTAGTTCCACATGTGTGGTTGTGCCTTGATTATCAGCTTTTTCCTAACTGGACTAAGAAAGCAGTACTATTTGGGCAGCAATTACTACTCACGTAGTGCTACTATGGCCCCTGAAACGTGTGGGTACACGCCAGCACTCTCCCTCTTTGCTCATTTAATACTTTTATCGAACTGTTACGGTACACGAATGCTGTCAATTCAAGAAATTACTCTTGATTAGTTACGGTACATGAATTGTCATTTAATACTTTTATCGAACAGTTACACACTGCAGTGAGTGATGACTCTAACGTCTCATAACCATATCTCTCACCTCACTCGTATATAGACTTTGTTTTGTCAACTATCCATGTGATGCAATTTAATATTTGCTAAAATGAAGTGTCATTGATGTTGACAATTTCACTAGAAATTGGTATCACTCAACCCAATTAATTGGGTCAGTCGAAATTACACTCCAATATGTGTGGAGAAAAAATTCACACTGGAGGGGAAGGTTAGGATAAAACAAAGTAACATATACTTAATGAAAAAAAAAAATTGTAACTGCTCTAATCTTTGAACGAGATTAGGTTCACACTCAATTGAATAAAATAAAAATATTCGTGATATTAAAAAAAAAAATTAAAGTCATCTCAATATTTTTTATGCAGTCTTTCATCTTTATAGTAAGGATAGTGCACATGCAAGGTTTGGTAGCAAAATTGATGTCTTTGTTAATTAGGTCAATGTCTGGGAGAAGGTGGGGGAAAGTTTGGGATCTTATTACACATATAAGATAAAGAATGCCGGTTAGTAGAATAGTGATATGAATGAGCACTAAAAATCTAGCTAGTTCTAAATATATGAAGATATATATGTCCATTCATATTTCTTAATTGGAAATCTATATATATATGGGGAGGGGACTTTTGAAGAGGAAAATTAGCGATATTTAGGTTTGAACTCAGACTGAATATATATCAGAGCCATAGAAAATATTTACAAACCATAGATCGTATTGTTATTTCACCATTTTAATGTGTATCAGTCTATGCAAGATTATCAGGTGTCTTGGATGTTTATATTGGATCCCTATATTTTGAAATATTATATTTGAGTATTGGTATATGAGATATCTATCAGGAACACCTGCATAATTTTTTAATATCTTTCAGATGTTGCCAAGCTAGTTTAGCAAACCTTCATGAGGCTAAGGCATTGAGGGCTACTAAGGATGGTATTGTAGGTCGGCTCCCAGAGTTTGAGTCGCGTGTAGAAGCAGTGAGAGTGGAGCTTGCAAGATTAGAGTCCATGGTGGACACTATGAGGACTAAGCTTGCTGGAGTTGATGGTTTGCTAATTGACTATGCCCATTCAAATTTCAAATGCGCACCCTCTTTAAACTGCAAGCCCAAAAGAGAAGAACTGTCAAGCTTGTCTCCTTGTTATGATTATAAAATGTTTTTGATTCTAATCCACCGTGCATGTCACTTTTTGCTATAGCAGGCCTTTTTCTTTATTTTCTTATTTCATGAATGATGATGATCGATTAATTGCATGTTTTCAATATCATTACTCTATGAATCAAAGACACTGCAAGTAAGAAAAAATAATTTGCTATTTCAACAAAGACAAAAACAATAAATAATTGGCTTTCCTATTTTTTTTTGGTGGGTTGATCCGCTTAATCTACAACCCACCAGTAGATTAAGTTGAGTTAATATTTTCTTAGTCTACTAAAATAGCGGGTCAGCCCGCCCCGCCTGTTTACTGGCTGGTTGAGGCTGGACGGAGCGGATTGAGGCGGGCTGCCTGGCATGACAGCTCTACATAAAATGAAAGGAATCTAAAATTTATATTCTACATATGAGTCATCGGCTTAATAAATTACTCAGGTGAAGGTAGATGAGAGAATAAAAGCATCTTTATCCGTGTAAAAGAATTAATAAAAGATAAAAAGAAAAGAGGGACCTACGCTGGCCTTTTGCAGCTTTGTCAGTGGGAAATTCTGTTTGTGTCCTTTGGCAACAAACCTGTCACTATTTCATATTCATCTCACATCTGCTTGACACTGTCATGAAACTGAGAAGAAAATTATTAGCTAAAAAGGAAAGAAAAACAAAAATCTTAGAGAGTCCTTAGAATACCACCCCGAGACAGGGAAATAGAAACTTTTCTGTCCACATAATTCTTTTTGGTTCTTTTCCTTCCTTTATTCCCTTTTTTTTTTTATAATTATNATTTTTCATTTATTTTTCCTGGTTAAGAGCTTCCTACTTTTCTCCATCAAGTATAACAATCCCCTTACCTTCCAATTATATGGGCAGGGAATGGAGAAGTATACACTTTAATGTAGTTTCAGATTGAACAAGTGCCAGTGTGAATCTTCTTCACGTAATAACCTAGCTCAATATATAGTATTATATTCCTTCCCTTCATCCTATGAAAAAAATGTGAAGTTATTATAAGAATTTACAATTATTATAACACTCACTCGCTTCTAAGAGTGTATTTGGATTAGCTACTGAAAATCGAACATAAGGTTTGTAGAAAAATCAAAACCCCTAGCTTGATCAGCCTTAAAAATAGCTATAGTAAGACGCGTGAAAAAAAAGAGCAGGTTAGTTTATGTTGAGAAAAGTGAAGAATGATTTTGTCCCTTGGAAGACACATACGATAAAATTGGAACAATAAAGTGAATGTGGTTTTAATGTGTGACAGAGGAGGGGTCAAAGGGAATTCCAACAAAGAGACAAAACAATACAATCCAGTAACCTCAACAAATATGCATTGATAAGTTGAATTTGTGGTGTAAAGTAAGAATCGCGGTCCTACTTAATATCGTACTGGTAAAAAGGTATTGTACTTGACCTGCAAAATCTAACATGCTCTGACAATTTAACCATAGGCGACCATGAATTACCAAATCCTTGTTCTCACTTTCCCTATATATATTTGCCCGTTGCTACAGTGAGCCATGCAAGCTCCTTTCATGAATAATACAGAAAACTACTTCCAACGCCATCATCACTTATCTTTGTGTTATAGTGTGTGTTTGTGAGAGAGAGAGAGAGAGATTCAATATGGGGAGACAACCTTGCTGTGAGAAAGTAGGGTTGAAGAAAGGAAGATGGACTGCAGAAGAGGATAAGATCTTGACACAGTACATCCAAGAAAATGGTGAAGGCTCTTGGAGAAACCTACCCAAGAATGCTGGTACTTTAATTTTCTGTGATTAATTAACCCACATGGTTTGTTAACTAATATGCATAATAATATTGCATGGTGCTGTTTTCATTGAAGGTTTATTAAGGTGTGGGAAGAGTTGCAGATTGAGATGGATCAACTACTTGAGAGCAGATGTGAAGAGAGGCAACATCACTCCTCAAGAGGAAGAGATCATTGTCAAGCTGCATGCTGTTCTTGGCAACAGGTCAGGCTCTATCTAATTTTCTAATTTTCATAACTTAAACCTAAAAGCCTTTACTGGAATACTGAATCTCTACTCATGAATTCAATCAACTCAATTAAGCTTGGAGATTATGAGATTTTGGAACCAAATAATGTAATTTCGTAACTAATTAACAAAAGTTAACCAGAGACATTGAGGATGAATAGTTTTGTAATGGAACAATACCTAGAAATCCATGTCTATCTTCTCAAACACCCCTCCTCCTCCCAAAGATATATAATAGCTAGTTCAAGCATTTGGTTAAAACAGGAATGAATCTCTAGACTCTACTCATTCAATGAACAAACCAGAGATGTCAAGATTGATTTTTTTTTGGAATGGAACAGTGCGCAGAAAATCCATGTGTATATATATTCTCTGATCACTGTAGATTTGTCAAAAAAAATTAATTCTAAAGGTCTTGTAACCTTTGGAATGGCATACTGGAGAAGGAATGAGATAAGAAAACATCAATTCTTGGGCCTTTCCCGCCCAGAACCCTAAATAAATAGAAAATTAAGGACTTTTTTCTTCCCCCCTTCAATGGTAGTTGGCCATAGCCCTTCTTCGTCACCAACTATATGAAAAATATCAACATTATGTATGTATTATTACAAGGAAGAAAATATACAAGAAACAGCAAGTCACTTGACTCTTTAGTTTTTAAATAAAATTTTTATAGTCGTGAAATAAGTATTTCAAAAATAAAATGAATGGCATAATTAGTAAATATTTTAAAATAGAGTTGCTCTAGTAGAATCATCCCTATGGGTTTAATAAATCTCCTCTAGCAATTATAGAATAAGGTTTTGATGTAAGGTACCTTCCATCCCTTTCCCTATTGCATATGCAAGAGAGATTGCTAAAACATGAAGTCTAATATTAAAAATTCCTTATTGTTGGTCAGTATATGGCCAAAGCATGCAAGGGGCGTTGAAATCATCCCCCAAAAAAAATACTCCCCCCCGTTTCTTTTTTTCAAAAATATCTCCATTGCTGCAGACAGTGATTCGTAAAATATCTAAAATTTTCCTGAAAATTTTACAATTTTCATGTGTATTTCTTTTAAGTTTCTTACATTGATGGTAGTTCAATCCCACCCAACTTTCATAATTACATCTCATGACATTATGATACCTTCCAAAAATGGTACATTCTTGTCTTCGCAAGAATGTAAGGTCACAAAATATCTTGCAACTGCAGATGATGCTATGCATCGCCAGATGTCAGAAGAGTTAGTCCACTAAAGTTGAAGTTAATTCTTGGGTCCATAGCAATTGTTCTTGAACCGCTGTACCCAATTCCCAGGAGAGTGGGGTAATGTTAGAACATTGTCATTGACTCATTATCACTGTTTCTTTACCATGCAAAGGGAGGTAGGTGAATGTGAACTACCTTGTTCCTAAATGGTAAAGAATATGAATAACGGTTTTCCTTCTTTTAAATTCATTCATTCTTTCTACGTTACAAGATTGAAAAGAAAATACATACGGATTACAATTTAGAATTCATTACATATGCCAACGATTTCCGAGTCTAACAGTTATTAATCTAGTGGTAAAGGAATTAGGGAATTGATCTTCATTTCTTACTCCATTCCTATTTTTCAGCTTGTAGATAAGAAGACCCTCAAGCTATTTTGTATTTAAGGCATTAAGGACCCCATGCTAAGGTAGTAGCATACAGTTAGCGAAGCACTCATACTATGTTAAAAAACTAAACTTTTTAATTCTAAGTTGTTAGGTAGAGAAGGAAGAGATTTGATGTAGTGGCACAGCCTCCCAATCAATAAGGCTGGTCTCCAGCCTTCTTTGTTTAGGTCTCCCTTCCTTATCACAGAAAGTGTGTTCCCTTTTATCTTCAAAGAAAAAGAAAAAAAGTTATTAAGTAGAGACTGAGAATGACTTTTTATATTAACATAAAAAAGAAAAAAAAAATGAAACAATTTGATTTTAATGAATCTTTTTAATTGTTATTTGGTTGTAGGTGGTCTGTAATAGCAGGTCATTTACCCGGAAGAACAGATAATGAGATAAAGAACTATTGGAACTCTCATTTGAGGAGAAAAATTTACTGCTTCATGAAATCTTCAAATGAGTTCTTGCCACCCATTGACATGGCTGCTGTAAGCGCCGCTGCCAGTTCATCCAAGCGAAGAGGCGGTCGAGGGAGAACAAATCAACCATCCATGCAGGAGGACAATAACTTGGATTTGAGCCAAAAGAATGCAAGCATGTCAGAGAGAAATGTAGGAGAAGTTGATGAATTTCCTATACCAAGTTCTGGGTCATGGAGCCTAGGGTGCCAAGAGGAATCCAGAAAAGGCATTGGTGTGGATGCATTATGCCCCAAAATGAATGGACAAGTTGAGGAGTTGGGACCATATCAATGGCTAGATGATGAAATTATGAAACTTAGTTACATGTTTGAAAGTGAAGTACTTGTAAACCCAAGTGGGCGTGCAGCAAATAAAGAGGAACTTAATAAAAATAACAGAGAATGTGGAATGATGGGTAAGGAGATGATGAGAACAAGTGATCAGGAGCGTAAGAGTGATGTTTGGAGCTCATCAAATGCAGAGAGTGGGGAGTGGTATAATAGCTGTTCATCAGTGAATTGTGAGTATGATTATCAGTGGCACGATAATTGGGATTTGTCAGGATCTGTTCAATCCCATAATCAGTGGGACTATTGTGAAGAGGGAGACCTAATGGAGACTGGTTTGTGGGGTAATGGCACTGCTGATGAACTAGATAACTTTCATCGGTAACTTAGAGTTGGGGGAAATTAACTTGTTTGTGGTAAGCTGTTTTTCTTTATTGGAATTTTGATGTGTATGGTAAGATAAAGTTTATGTAAATCTGTTCCTAAAATGTTCAAATTATTAATTTCAATGAAGCCCATAAATAAGGTTTCCGAATTCCCTCTTATTCAGTACTAATACATGATATAACCCAAGAAATGATAAATTCAGGATATTCTAGAACCTAAGTTTGACCCCAAAAAAATAAAAAACATGAGATCAGTTGAATTCAATTTTTGCCATATATCACTATTGTAAAATATTGTGACAGTTGACAAACTGTTTATATAGGCATCATTACTCACATAACTCCTAGAAATCCCAAGCTCATATAAAACCTTTAAACAATCATGGCTCAAATAATATAAGCACACACAATATAATTGATATATGGATCTCTCAAAAAGTTTGAGATCTCACGTTTAAATTTCATATCCTCATATCCTTAGCTAAAAAATTTATCTCTCACAAAAAAAAAAAAATCATGACTCAAATAGATTGAATACCTTAACATAGAACATCTCATTTTCAAACAGAGCCATGAGTTGCAGTTAGAAAATTATATCTCAACATCTTCTTTGGTTACATAAAGATACAGAAGTTTGAACCCAAAGCCTCCAGCAAGCTATCCAAACCCCTCACCCTGATATCACAACATCTTCTTTGGTTACGTAACGATAAAGAGTTAGGGATTTATTATATCTCGATATTTGGATTATACACTCAAATAATATATATATATATATATATATATATATATATTTGGATCATACACCAATAGCATGTTTGCAAGCGTTACAAGGCATTAAACGCAGAAGCTCCAAATTGAAGAAATTGGAGCCTTCTGGTGCCTTGTAACTCGGTGCNATTTGGATCATACACCTATAGCATGTTTGCAAGCGTTACAAGGCATTAAACGCAGAAGCTCCAAATTGAAGAAATTGGAGCCTTCTGGTGCCTTGTAACTCGGTGCAAGCCTAAATACAGTTTTAAGTCACTCACATCATTTTAGTGACTTTTAATATATCTGATTAATTAGTGTGTCCTCGTTGATGAAGGCAACTTAAGGTAGAGACGTACTTCTGTATGTCCCGGGATCACGAGGCACCAACTTTATTGTGTCCATAAGCGACATATTACGTGGATTGAATCCTTCCAAAACATAGTCATGACTTTTATTTGGAAAGCAATCGAAAATGACAATACATACATTAAATGTCATTGAAATCTTACGAAATGTATCATTCATATATTATTTCTTTAACCACCCATTTTAAGTAGCATTCAAGTTAGGAGGATATTAAAGAAGGCGTTTTCAAGAAAAGACAAAAGCTTGTAGAAAACAAATAATAAATTAACAAAACTGTAATAATAGTTAGTTTCTTGCTACCAACTCCATTCGAATTTAGAGTGATATTGTTTACATGGTAGCAATTGCATATTTTTTCACACCTACAAATGTTTTAAAAATTGGATCAGTGAGCAAACCGGTGTGACAAAAAATGATCAGTCGAATTGGTTGGACCGCCAATCGAACCGGTTACATCACAATTTTTTTCAAACTTAAAGATTCACAAAGAAGAAAACATGAAGGATGAATCACAAATCATCAGACTTAAATCATAAGTGAAAGTCTCAAACTTAAATATTTAAATAATTAAAAATTAAAAGATATAAAAATATAATCTATATACACCTAATTTAAAATGGTGCCCCATAACAAAATTAGATTATTCTAATAGCCAACATCTCTTACAAGTTCACATACTCTCAATATAATCAAGTTCATAGTTTTTAGTAAAATTAGATAATCAAAACATATAAATAAATAACCAGACAATAATACCAAGAAAAAGAAAAAGAGACAGAGTCACATAGTATCAGTCAAACAAATAAATAAATAACCAAGAAACCAATTAAATTGTGCATAATAGACCAAGAGAAAAAAAATTAAGAAATTAGTAAGTTAAAATCTATGTAATGTGTGATCATGTATTATAATTTTTACATATTTAAATATATAATATTTAATAAATCTACTAAATAGTTAATAAATAATTTTTGAACAAAAATATATGTAGGTTTCAAGCTATCATATTGGTTTGGATTGTGAATTTTTTGAGTAAAAGATAGTAGGTTCAAACCCATTAAATATTGTTTCTATTAATTTCTTAATTATTCTATTAATAAATATATTTATATGTGGTAATATACTCAAAAGTTTAGATGTATTAATAACAAAACATGAATTTGGATCAATGGAAAGAGATTTGAATTCATGCATAAATAATTTTCTCTTCATTTCTGTCAATTTTTCAAGCCGTCTAGTTTTGCAAAAACTAGACCGGTTCACGTTGGTTCAAATGGTTTAACCGCTATAGTGGTTTAGGAGTATGAACTAGACCGATTTTCTTACGGGCCACTGATCGGATCACTTGGTGTGATCCAAATTTTAAAACACTGACACCTATACGGTCTACCAAAAAACTCACAAACTTGGGAGTGAGTATTGTTAAGCAGATATGCCACGTGGACTTAGTGGACACAGGCTAGCTTAGCTGGTGACTATTAGTTAGATAGTTAGTTAGGTTAGNGACGGTTTAACCGCTATAGTGGTTTAGGAGTATGAACTAGACCGATTTTCTTACGAGCCACTGATCGGATCACTTGGTGTGATCCAAATTTTAAAACACTGACACCTATACGGTCTACCATAAAACTCACAAACTTGGGAGTGAGTATACCCTCCTTGTTTATGGTTCAACATGTTTTTTGCTTAATATCTAGACATCACTCATGACTTAATGAAAGCTTTGAAGATGGCTTGCGGAAGAGATGCAGAAACTACTCTACTGATGTACTCAGTAGCAGATCATGCAGAAGAGAAAGTACAGAAAAACAAGAAGTTTGAGTGAGAAAATATGAGAGAGAGAGAGATGTAGAGAGATTCTGATGTAAAAAGTAATTCTCCAAACTCTATTGAATTGCTGTATCGATTACAAATATATAATAATATATATCAGTTAACTAGTTAGCACTTTTGCTTAACTAGCCAACACCTTACTATAACTAGTAAGCTAACCACTAACTGATTTCTAACTATTCTAATTCTGTTGTAACAATCTAACTCCCATAATCATACACAATTACAGTATTACCCTTATGTCTAACACTTAACACCAAAATTAGGCGCTATAGTTCATGATGCCTATATTCAAGCTTACTGTGTTACATGGAAGGTCCGGTAAAAAATTTGATTCTTTTAAGAGGAAAGGCTAAAATGCAGTTTCCAGAGAAACCATTGAGAATTCCTCCATGACCTGAATGAGTTCTGAAATTATCAAGGAAACATGGATAGACTAGACAGTCTCTGAAAGATACGATAACTTATTAACCAAAACAATTATTTGGATGAAAAAAAAGTGGATATATATATAAAGATTTGTAATTTCACTTCCAATAATGAATCAATAATTCAAAGGACAAATGTATAATCACACGACCCCAGAGAGGGGTTTGATAAAACAAGGGAACATCATTAAGGTGTTATATTTGCAACAAATCAGCAACAACATCATCAACCAAAGAATTTAATATCTGATTCTCAATCTCTGCACCAAGTTCAAAAGCATCAACATCAAAATCTAGCCATCTTCCATATTGGCTGCTCATGTCCTTGTCTACAAGCTCATCTACCATTGAATCTCCCATGCCTCCCCATCCTGAGATCTCTTTGTACACTTCTTCTGCTAAGAATTCGTTTCTTCTCACCATTGTGATCCCTTTGGCCCACATTTTGTATCCCCCACCAACATAACGCCTGCATCTCAAGTCCAAACATTCGCTGACACAATCAAATATAACTCTCCTTCTTATCTTAGACTCACCACCATCACTCTCAAACCCTCCTTTTCGACTTTCCAACTGATTGAATAGATGAGGATTTACAATCTCACGTGCTCGACCCAGGGCAAAGTCCATAAACATCAATTCCACATTACACAATATAACTTTCACATAGTCCAACTCCCATGTACTTGATCTTCCAAACTTCGTGATAGAAAATGTATTTGCGTGCTTCTTTACCATGATCCCAGTTGATGTTGAAGAAGCTGAATCTGACAACTCTGTATCAGCTTCTGCAGGATAGAACTTCCTTGAAGAATTCAAACCAAGAACTTCCTGAACTTGAGCGGATGAGCACAACTTGCTTCCTGAAAGTAGATAGCAAAGTTTAGCAGAGTTTTGACAACTAATTTCAATGGAAGTAACCTCCAATATTCAGTTGTAACCATAGTTCTGCCTTTACCTTCTGTACTATTAGTAGCATCTGTGCTGACTGAAGATTCACAACTTTCAGTCGAAAAGGAAGGTTCAAGAACGGAGATTGGACTTGGATGTCGGCAATTGAATAACTGTGATTCTGTATGACTGCTCGTCCACTCTTCCATCTCATCAACAACCTGTAAATATCTTCTGTTAATTACAACTCAATGGGATAAAAAATGATCACCACCCTAAGTTAGTAAGTTGCAAGACCTATAGTAAGAATGAATAGTCAATTGTTCACATGTAGATGCTTTAAAGGGAAATAATTAAAAAATAAGTTTCTGAACATGAACTCAAAATTTGTCACATACCCACGACTTGTGTTTCAAAGTTAATTCAGGAAGATCAGTGGAGGAGATGTCTGAATGATCATGTCTGATGCCCATTTTATCTGTAGATAGCAAATTTTGGTCCTTCTTCTGTTGATATCCTTGCTTGATGTTAACTGAATTAAGGGAGAGTACCGAATCATTTGAACTTGATGCAATACTGGAAGGTGGCCTTACTTTAAAAGAGTCTTGACAAGAAGTGTCAACTCCAAATGTTAATTCCCTCAACTTCTGTTCCAAAAGGATACCTAAAGCATCACCACCTATCACATTGTATCCTACCGGGGACTTTGTACTGTCTGAGTCAAGCAACACTCTCTTAATGCGGTGATCCAGGGAAAGACCATTAGTTTTCTGGCCAGCTTGTCCAGACGTCTCAAAACCAGCATTGTTTCTTGTCAGTGGAGTAGTAAATGTGAAGGAAACTACATCCATGTCTTTCTTTTTAACTTCTTCAGCCCAACTTAAGTGGTTGTTACTAACTACATTAGACTGAACATGCTTCTGAGTTTTGTCAATGAACAAATTATCAACAACCCGATCATTCCAGTCCCTGCCTGTGGATCGTTTCTTTCTAGGGTAATTGTTTGTACTGGTATATAAAACTTCCTTCTCACTATCTGTCACCTCCAAGCCTGACTTCCTGGATCCAACTTTAGATTTCCCAATAGATTTACTACTAGAGCTTCTATGACGTCCATAAGAGGAATCCCCAGACAGAACTTTTCTACCATGTGAATTGGTGGCCAATGACTTTGATGGTAATTTGTCCTTATCAACTGAACAATTCTGTTTCTGATTATTCTGCCTGAGAATACCAGAAGCATTCTGACCTGAAGATTTCTTATGCAAATTCTTTTGAACATTTGTCTTCGATGGCTGGTTAGGTTTAACCTCAAGATGTTCTTTCTGGCCAGCCAAACTTCTTCCACCATTTGTACTCAAACCTTCCCTTCTTTGCACATTCACTTTTGCTTGGATTGCAAGTGAAATAGACTTCCCTTTATTCTTTAAAGAAGAATCTTCTTCTGCATAGGTAGGAGAGCTGATGGATGTTTCCATAGATCCATTCCAGCTTTTGTTCAAAGATTGTCCCTTGAGATACCTGGCAGCATTTGACTCGACTGACTTTTGAGAAGGTTCAGAAAGCCTGGTTGTTCTATGAGAAAGCTCTCTCTTTTCTTTTAGATCTCGAGCTCTAAAGGTCATGGAAGATGACCCAGTTAGAGGTGCCTTTTGTGAAGCCTCCACCTTCTCTTTAAGATCTCTAACCTTCAATGATACTGTAGATGAAGCTATCAGAGGTGTCTTAGCCTTTGTAGCAACAGCATGGGGTCCAGGTTCAATAATTCTTGCTGCAGCCTCCATTATATAAGCAGCATTGTTGGTTGGAACAAAGCCAGGACCCTTAATAGGGGACAAAAGTTTATGGTGTGTAACTGGAATTGATTTCGCTGATTTTGGAGGCAATACTTCTGTCTGAAACTTTTCTATGGGCCTGCTAAGGGTCTTTTGAGGCTTTGGCCCCATGAAGTTCCTAGAAGAGCCCTCAACTTTTTCAAGCAAATTTCCAGAGTAAACACTCTGATGGTCATGCTGATAATTTAGATTTTTCCTGCCATATTGGGAGTCTTGAAGGGATCGAGTATCAAAATATGGGGTAGAATAAGGATCGAGAAAACTGGAAGTTGGTAATGAATCTAATCCCATAAGCCTGGCAACTACGCTGGGAACCCTTGCTCCACATACTTCATCATCTGTAACTGATGAAGCATAACTATGATCACTACTTCCTCTAACACTTGACCCAACTCCAATTTCATCTTCATCCACCTAAAAGATTTAAAACGGTAACTACCTGAATTCCATTACAAGAATAAAAAATAAAAATAGAGAGAACATGTGATAGTGATAGTGATGTTCCTACCATATAGGGCCGTGTCATTGCCAAGTTGCCATTAACTTTTCTCCCCTGTTTCGAAGACTCTGCAAATGATGAAGAAAGAAGATACCAAAACAAAAACCCAAAATGAATGGACTAATAAACCATTTTCAGAAGTAATACAATTGAAAAGAGACCTAAACATGCTCTCTTCTATACTTTATACAAACAGCACAAATACCTGGTAAATCTGACTTGTTTGCAAATAATTTCTTACGGGATTTTGAGCTCCAGTCAAACAACTGGAAAAAGCCACCAACATATCCTCCTCCACTTTTTGTCCCTTCTTTCTCTACTCCCATTTTCAATGCAGAATTTAATAGACCTGCAAGATAAACTAGAGAAAGGAATAGTAAGCAAGATGAGCACTGTTAGTCATGCAGAAATCACAGTTTATCTGGAAGTTAAAGAGCCGCAAAAGAAAACATATTTTAGTTACTTATAAATGAGTTTCTAACCTCCAACTAACTCCCCAAATGTTCAAAGAAAAATAATGTATTAATGTGGGAGTTGTAAATCAAAGTACATGTTTGTAAGTCACACTAAATGAAAAGTCAATGTACCATTCAAACTTTAACATCTTCCAAAAGACCAGGGAACAAAAGAATTCCTCCTCCCAATTAATGCAAACTAAATAAAAACATTGCAGACTATCACGAAATTTTTTGAAGGATGGTTCCCTGCATCCTGCATCTATAAATCTGCTTTGGATGGTTATATTTATATGTTGGTGAAGCAATCCATTGCTTACCTACATTTAAATTGTGGAAAGAAAAGAAACCAGATACAAGTGAACCAAAACTATGCTCATAACAACTCCACTTCATATTTGTTTCTTTCTTGTCTAAAAGAATTAAATTAATGTCATGGCAGCCTTATTAGGTACTGCAAAGCATGGAAATCAGCCATGCTTTGTCCTTCTATCATATACTTTTCAAACCAATGAAGGATATATATAGCCTGATCCAGGGAACTAACTAGCAAAATCTACAATCCATAATCCAAATTGAGCTTAAAATCAAGTAATATATCTATGCATTTTAATCAGAAAAATAATCTAATGTAAATGAAAAGGCAAAATTTTCTAGCTCATTAGCTTCAAAGTTTACATCTTTTGCAGTCAATTTCTTGATCCAAATGGCCCAAATTAGCTCAAGTAAACAGACAAATGTACAAAATATGATTACACATAGCATTACGTCTCTTAACCAGTCTGATTACAAATTCTGTCCAATCTAGGAAGTCATCCTCAGACCTTGCAAAATCTAATTAGCTGAACAACTAATAGAACCCCAAAACAATACATTGAAGCATTATACACTTACGAACTGAAACTCAATCTAAACAGTAAAACTAATAGACGATCGGCAAGTGCATTCAAAATGACTTAGTATCAACAAAACAGTAATCAAATCCAAAAGCAAATCTCCAAACCCAGAACCAACGGAAAGAACCCATAAAGGAAAAACCAAAAAAGATAAAACTTTTCACTGCATTCAAGCCAGAACTTACGTGGAAACAATGAGACAGATCAAAGATGCATCTGGGTCTTCTTCTTTCCGAGCGAAAAAAGCAGCATCCACAGAGCGTAGAAATTGTTAAGATGAAAAGAAAAATTTTAAAGCAAACAATATTGGAAGAGAGATTTAAGAGAGACTGGAAAATGGGAAAAAATTTCCGTCGGGGTGAATGAAAAGGAGAGAGTGATGGCTAGTTAACTGTGAAGCAGTAAAGCCGAGAGAGTGGAGGTTGGGCGCAGTTCAAGCATTAAATGGAGACCGAAATGAATTTGTATTTATATAAATGATTTAAAATTTTAAAACATAATTTAAAACATTTTTTTGAATTATGTTTCCATTAAAAAAATATTGAAAGTTTATAACGTCTCTTTGGAGAGGGATGAGATTTCAAATTCCAAACGGGGAAGAAAAGTGGTCCAAGGAGCTCGATATAGTTACGGCATAGTGTATTTTGGAGGACTGACGCACCTATTGTTGGTTGACACGTGTAGTACGATCATTTTTGAATTCGTCTTCATAACTAGCCGTGTCATCAGTTTTTTTTTTTCTTTAAAAAAAACTGTGATCCAAACTTGTTGGATGACGTGGAGCCTGCAAGCAACAGTAAGAAATCAAGTCTTTTTTTTATGTGTGAAGTCCGACATGTATTTTAGAGGATATTGTATTGAGAAATATTATTGATATATCTTTAATTGGTATATAATATAGATACGTTATTTATATATCTAAAATTTGTATCGAACTTAATTGAATTTAGGCTGTTAAAAAAAAAATTGAGAGTTCAGCTAAAACTTAAAATTATAAGATATAAATTGAATTAGGACTCATAATATATAAAATGATAGAAATTTTAGGTATATGAATAACACAAGGTAGTATGTCTTTTCTCAAAATTCTATTTCACTTGCTCTTAATATGTAATCTCTATGAAAAAATATTGAATGCTCAACCATTAAAATTTCAACTTTGAAACAGCAACAAAAATTATATGCATAATAAAAAAAAAATAATTGGCATTTGTATATTTCAATGTGATCTCTTCATTTTTTTTTTTTAATTAGACAATGTGAATTCTTAATACCTTTAATAAATATTTTTTTTGGGGCTAAGAACACTATTAGTAGGTATAGAAAGCAAATTCATTTATCAACAATTTGTAATTGAATGGTACTGAAATCATCTTCAAAGCTTATGAATTTTGTGTTTAAATTTAAGATAATAACTAAAAATATATAAAAACAAAAACAAATTTATTCCATTCACATGATTTGTTTGTATCATTATTTACCAGGCAATATCAATTTCTCTGAGTCTGTCTATTGGTTTTCAGTACTGTTTCCGGTGGTTTTGGTGTCATTAATTCCTTGGACGTACTTTCAGATTTCATGTTGTTACTTTTATGGATAGAATTTTGAACTATATATAGCTATTCCATATTAATGGCCTACTTGACCATACACATTGACTTGAAGGTTTTGTCACAGCTCAAAACCCTGCAACTTTTCCTCTAATTTCCGCCAGAGATCATATTACATTTCTTGCTGCAATCTTAGACTTTGAATTGATAGATCCTTAACTGCTAATGCTTCTATGTGTTGCTCCCATTTCAAATAATAACACAACATTCAAATTATTAAATTTCGTTCATCTGAAAAAGTATATTACCTTTAAATACAAAGTTGTAAACACAGAAAACCAGAATCATGATAAAGATTAAGAACTTATAAACAAAAATCTCTGATACATCTTTTTTTTTTCTGTATAAATTACTACTATTTTTCTTAATACAAGTTAGATAATTGAAATAACCCTCTCTTCTCTTTAAATCCCTTTTGCTTGTTGATGAGGACCCTAGATAAACACTGTATTCTATATATAAAATAGTATATGAATAATATAATTTTTTATTGAGGAGTAGGATATATAGCGATGCATAATTATAAGGATTTGAAATTTTTTAAAATATGTTATCTTCATTTTTCATATTTAGTTGTTATAAAAATTTGCTTTGGCAGTGTGTTTTTTAAAACTTCAAAAGTAATTAATGACTAGATGTGATATATTAGTCAAGAATTTGAGTAATTTGCATCTTAAGGAGATACTGGGTTTAAATTTATGTCAAAAGCAAAGAAAAAGGAAAACATATTTAATCTTTCTTTGTTTGAGTATCCAATAAAAATAAAAATGATAATTTCCTTTTTATTTGTTAAAAATAAAACAAAAGATAAATAAAAAAGAGTAACATTTATTTTCGTTTTTCTTTTTCTGTTTTTCAAATTTCCCCTCACTTCCCCTCCAATTGAGGAGGAGTATAAATTTTACTCAGGTGATCAAAAATGAAAAGAACAACAGGTATCCTCTGTTTTTGTTTCCTTCCCACCCTTTACTAATTTCATTCTTGAATTAGAGTGTTAATTGAAATAAATTTCACCACAAACAAAAAATACACAAGAAGAAGATCAGATACAAAGACATATTAAATAAGATACATATCCATCAAATTACAAAAAAAAAAAAAAAAAAAAATAATAATTCCTTTGCCCATCTCCTTTTTTTTTTTTTTTTTTNTTTTCTCTCTTCCAAATATTCCCTAGCACTGGTACCTGTCCAATACCTTCCCATACTTGTTCTTCAGCCAATGAAACCCTCTCCTTATTGAAGTTTTCATCTTCTTCTCCGCTGCAAAGGACTTGTACTTCGCCAACCGCTGTTGCCTTTTCATCTCCGGGTCCGACCACACACTGTTGTTAGAATGTTTTGTATATGTCACCGATGACGACAATGCCGCCGCAGAACAACGGCGACACCGCATGCCATTGTTCTCAATATTCTCACTGCCCCATTTTCTGTCGTACCCGGAAACCTCGTTGCCATTCATCTCTGCCGTCTCTCCTGCTGCCGAATTATGCAAACCTCTCGCGGCCGGTTGCGGCAGCAGGTACGGTGGAGAGGGGCGGAGGAAATCTGAGATTCTTTTTTATTTCTTTTCTCTTATTATTTTTTTCTTCCCTGTGCTGTGGATGTGAAAGGTTATCAATTTTTATATGGATAAAGAAAAAGGAAATTATAAATTTGGGAGATAGAGGATGAAACTATTTTTGTTTAGAAGACACAACAGAGAAATAATTGAGATGCTACGTGTTGGAGCTATCTTGAGATGTAAGTATCTTTTTTCAGATTGTGAATCAACGTGTCTTCATGAAATGTAGAACTTTGGGGGACAAAAGATGAAGGGAAGACCTTGAATTACTCTAGGCTTTTTGACTGGCCTTTTATTGAGATTCCTCCATTATTGGAATGTGCTTAAGTGTTTTACTTTCCTTTCTCTTTGTCAAATTTGATTCATTGTTAGTGTACAAGTTCATAACAGTTGTACTTTTTGTTCCTCAAGTTTTACTTATTTTTTAGCTTTATCCTCAAATTTTTCTTTTTTTGTGAATGTACAGGTTAATAAAAGTTTATAGATATTATTAAGTTGCCATCTTAATTGGCCCTTTGAATTTTGTCATGCACTTCAGTCTAAATTACTCATACTTTTTGCAAGAAAAAATGGACACAATCCGAATAAGTAGTTGCATATGTAATAAATACCAAGTGTTATTACCTATTTAATTGGAAGTCTCATATTCAAATTCGAATGGGATCGAGTGCAATAGAATTTTGGGAGTGAATAAACTTGTGTAACTTTTGGTAGACAAAAACACTAATGGCCCCAATTAACTATAAAATTAACTTTTTTTTGTTATAAAATATAGTAGTAAAAACAGATTACTCTAATACTATCCAGTTGCATATTACAATACCAAGTGTCATTACCTATTTAATTGGAAGTCTCATATTCAAATTTGACTGGGATCGAGTGCAATAGAATTTTGAGAGTGAATAAACTTGTGTAGCCTTCGGTAAACAAAAACACTAATGCCCCTAGTTAACTATAAAATTAAATTTTTTTTGTTACAAATTATAGTAGTAAAAATAAGTTATTCAAATATTAACGAGCAGGATTAGTAACATGTCTAAAAATTCACAAAGAGACAGAAGGCCACCTATGGGATTACCTCAAGGCAATATTGGTCCTTAAAAAAAATTTAATCTCGATGTAAGAAAGCTAACCTGAAAATACCCTTGCCATTAAAACTGAAAAGAAAAAGAATGATAAAGTGCATTTGACAACAAATTTTAAGTTTCAATTTCCTTTTCCGTAACCCATGGTTTCATTTAAAGTTTTGTCTTCATATATCTTTCTTCCACCTTTATTTTCTTATTAATTAAATGGAAAACAAATTCAATAGAGAGAGGGTACCACAGATTGGTTAATAGATGTCCATTTCTTTTTTTTTTTTTTCCGGATAAAAATGATATTTTATTCTCATATTTGACTGTTCAATGTATTGGTTTAGGTACATTTTAGAGAGTAAAAGCATGCTGGGCACTGGAAAATAAAATGGTGAACAATAGGGAATATAATGAAACTGGAACGTACGGATGAAAATATTATGCTTTTCCTTGTTAATGCTTGGTGGAGAGACGGAAAGTACAGACAAATAAAAGATTGTTTTCTCAAACTCTTTACATCGCAATTTCATTCCAAGCCTGAATGAAATATTTGTAAGGGAAATTTAAAAATGTTTTGCTACTCCATTTTCATTTATCATCCTTCAACTATATATCTCCCATTTTCACTCCACCCAGTTTCTGTATATATATATATATATTTGAAATATTTATAGACCATCCGATTATTGAATATTAATAGATTATATTAGATACATAAAAAATTAAACGAGTAAACACAAAATTCATACGATAGACTGAATTTTTTTTCCCTCTTTAAATTCACATGCAACTACATATACACTTACACAATTTATATGTCTAAAATTTGTACAACCAGCATTAGTCTTTATTCATATACACTTGACTCCATAAAATAGACTGAGATAAACCAAATCCTTATGTTCTTTAGATAAGGATTGGGGGATTTAAGATAAAGTTCAGCTCCAGCCCAAGTCCTTGTCCTTAGAGGTGGAGGAGGGCATGCTAGCTAGACTCAAGTTAAGATCGACATCATCATCATCATCATCATCAACAAGAAGATCTTGTACTTCTTCCATGAAAGGGTCTTTTCTCAGAAGAGGAAGCTGATGGTGTGGCTGCTCGTTGTAGGAGTATTGCCCATATGTATCAGGGGATAGGTCCTCAGGCATAGACAACAAAGATGGTGGCGCCCATGCAATACTCCCAAACCAAGCTGCATCTGCGCCTGCTGGTGATCCACTTGGATGAATCAACGGTCCTGATCCTGTGGCTTCATGTGCTATGAACCTTTGGTTACGTTGATGGAGATGATAGGGAAGGTATTCGAACTGGGCTAGACTAGCCTGTTGCCGCTCTCTCTTATGTGCATTTTGATGGCCACCCAGTGCTTGAGAATTGGCAAACTCGCGGCGGCAGAAGTGGCATTTGTGTCTCTTGGCCTCACTTTTGTCACTCTCACAAGGCATGGCCTTGAACGACATGTCGTTGCAGCCAAGGGTTAGTGGGAAGCCAAATAGCTTCAACTCTGAGGAGGAATGTTTCTTCTCAGAATGATGAAGGCTAGGGTTTTCTGATGCACTCATGTTCTTTGCTGAATGCTGATTAGAGGCCTTTGAGTGTGAAGCAATGACAGCCAAATATTCGGACTTATGCACATTATATAATGGAAAAAGTCTAAAAAAAACTCCCTTTAACTATAAAATATGTGTGTTTTACCCTCAAAACTAAAAAAAAAGTGCAAAAGACCTCCTTAAACTATATAAATGTATAGAATGCCCCCAAGACCCAAACAACTGTCTATTAATTGATGGAAATGAACATGTGCCACTCACGTTATTTGATTAGCAGCTTAATTATCCAAAATTGACAGATTAATGAGGATTTAGTTAGTTAGTGGGACATGTTTGGGCAAGATTCTTACTCACCGCCAGACTTCCACCACCAACGTCACCAAGAAACAATTTCGCCGTCGAGCTCACTGAGTTCTACCTCTTCACCATCTGTATCTCCCTCTAGCTTCAACCCAAAACATTACTTCTCTCTCTAATTCAAGTATCTCTCCAAAACTGAGATCTCTCTCTCGGTCCCCCTTCCCCTTGCGATGGCTCTCCCCATTTCTCTAGTTCTCTCTTTTTCTCTGGCCTTCTTCCTCTCCTCGAGTTCTCTTTTAGATATGTTCAGCATTTTTTTCCCTCTCTTCCTTTCTCTCAAAATGCTCTCTCCTCTTTATCGAGCTTCCTCTGTTGTTTGCTTGCTCCGGTCTCTCTCCTTCTTCATCACCGAATCTCTTCTCATTCTCAGTTTCATTTTGCTCTGCCTTTCTTTCCTCATCCGATCTGGTCTTTTCTCCCTTTCCTCCTTCTCCTTTGACACATCGTTTCTAAAAATCCAGTTCAGTGTGAAATCCCTAGAAACTTAGGGTTATTGAGTTCCATTAGAATAACGAAGAGAGAGAGAGAATAAGGGATTGGAAGCATAACCTTAGGGGTTTCAATTCTCTGAAGACGAAGCTATTGTTGTTTGTTTCAAAAATTGTTGTTGTTCTAGTGTGATTGAGAAGAACAAAACCGAAAAAACATTGAAATGCCCCCAAATAAATTTTTTGCTTTTTTCTGGTTTGTTCTTCCAAAATCCCTCGTACCCACAGACCCAAATCCCTTATACTCACAAGTTTTAAAATTATATGCAATTTACAAATTTTAGTTAAGAAATGAGAGAGATATAAAAAAAATTCGAATGGGTTCGAAAATGGGTCAACTTGAAAAGGATATCCGTTAGAGGTTGAGGATGATAAAATTTGAAAATTATTATTTGGCCCTATTTTTATAAATATATTTTTTGTTTATACCCCTATAAATTGTACTATAACCCATAATTAGTGATTAATCACATCATGTGCTCTTTTCTGTCCATTAATGGACACTCATTTGGGTCTTAGGGATATTCTACACATTTTCATAGTTTAAATAGGTCTTTAGCTCTTTTTTTCAGCTTTGGAGGTAAATCGCACATATCTTATAGTTGAAGAGTTTTTTTGAACTTTCTCCTTGTATAATTATTTAGAGACAAGAACACATGTGGAAAATTATGCAAGTAGCTAGCTCCAAAATGGAAGTCACTGGCTTCAAAATTCTACTAAATAAAGTTTGAAAAAATTATTTTCAAGTTCTAAACTTAGAGGAAAAGACACTTAAGTGCCTCAGCACCTTATTTCTAATAAGGTGTTACCAAAATACCATTTAACTTTATGTGGTTATTTCTATTTATATCTAAATATGATAGTCACATATTAAATAAAATAACCACATATTTCATATATGATAACTATATATATTAATATGATAATCATATAATGATGAGGAGTAATTTGGTCATTTCTCAACGTACGTTAGCCACTTGATTGGAAATAAGGTTCTTGGCATACTTAAGTGTCTTCCTCCAAGTTCTAGAACTTGAGAATAATTTTTCTTTAAAATTTTAACTACATCCAAACCCTTCAAGAGATATAGTACTAATGTCATGAAGACGACTTTGGACATTTGTTTTCATTTGTAAAAGATAAGTTCATTTAAGCTAGTCAATATTAACTAACACCAAAGAAATTTTTTCCTTTAATGTACAAATTAAGCTGATGCGAGAATGCACCCTTAAAATTGAACCAAGAAAAACTTAGTCTCAGTTGCAAAAGTTAATTCAAGATACTATGATCATTGAACAAAAAAAGAAAAAAACTAATGGTATAGATTAGCCTACTTATCAATCATACTTATGATATTCACAATACTTATGGTATTTAATAATTGGTCTTATTTTTACTGAATTTTTTTTTTGCAAAATATAGTTGAAAAGAAAAAAGAACAAAGTTAGTTTTTCCTGAGATGAAAGAAATTTTACTCAAAAATTGTCTTCTTTAAAGAAAAAAATTCATTGAAAATTGTATATATGTAAGGGTAAGAAAAAGAATATTTATTCAGAAAAAAGACATAAGATTTTGAAAAGTTTGTACCAATTTTCTGTAAATAGCACTACACAATCCTTTTCAACAAACGAAAGTATTAAAAAAAAAAAAAGACAACAGAAGTCTAGGGATGGTATAAACTTAAAAACATGTAAAGGAAGTTATATTAAAACCCCCCATAACTTTTAATTTATTGAATTAATTAGAGTCTTTTATTTTATCCTTTATTTTTTTAAAAGAAATATGGTTGTATTATGGGAAAGAATGTTAGAATGGTATTCTATTGCTAAGGTTCAATCATTCTGTTGAGAAACCACAATAATATCAAGCGGGTGATCGGACTGAAATAATTACCCCTCATGAAAATAACACATTAATTATTATATCTTTCACAGAAAATTTTAAAGAACGATTTATTTTGTCTTTAAATATGAGTACATCCAATTGCGAAACTCCTTCTTTCAAAAGGCAGGCACATATTTATTTGATTTGTGATTTAATTTGACATAATTTATTCTTCTTAATTTCATGTTAATTATAACTTCTTTTTTGATTCATAATATAACTAGAACTTTTAATTTAAAGAACACACAGATAGTATTATGCTTAATGAATTGACTAAATGTTTGCAAATATTTTATTAATGCATGTGTATGTATTTTTATTTTTATTTTGATTACATCTTTAGATTTAAACATATAATTCATGAGCTATAATTTTATATCACTTGGCCATTTAATATGTGCATGCATGTATATATATATATATATAGAGAGAGAGAGAGAGAGAGAGATATTATCGTATTTAGCAAAGATAAACTTGTATTATCAACTAGTCTCCTCCTAAAAGTATTTTAGTGCATTGATTCTTCGTTCAATTATTTGTGGACACCCTGTACTAGTGATTTGTTTTTATGGAACATGTCTGTTGCTTAATACACTCTAAAATCGAATGCTGAGTTTCATAAAATAATTTAATTAAAACAAGTTCTAAAACTGTTAGGAGTAATCTAAACCTATTAGGGAAATGCATGATAACAAGAAAGTTATCAAAATGATAAAAAATAATCAAACTAATGTCCTATTATTTATAATAATCAAGGTCTTTTATTTTATGTTGTTATCATTTTATCTGAATACATTTTGAAATATCAAAATAGCTTGTATTAAAATGTGTATTAATTTAAGATTATTGATGTTTTAATTTTTGTCTTTTGAAAACAAACTCATGAATGGTTTTTTTCTTAAAAGGAGTGTAATGTGCTGGGAAGAAGAAATGGAGTACAAGATAAGAATAAAACCTTTAACTGTTTGACATCAAACATCTTAGTTTCCAGGATTAAAAATGTATAATTAGATACACATGTTCTGGGCACACTCACAAAATTGTAGTCATATGAGTAAAAAAATAAAAATTAACTACCGATATATCAAATGATAATTCTATGTATATATTTATCTATAAATCAAAATTCCCGTAGTACATAGGATTCCTAAAAAAATTTATACATCATGAATTGATTTCGTTACAAATGCTGATCTAATTTTTCCCCCCTAATGCAATCCAAGCTCAGTTGATTCACCTCTTTTAGTACTTTATCCAAAGAAAAGTCCAATGAAGGTGTAGGACTCGAAATCCAAAAGAATCCTCAGAAATCTAGATATATTCAGAATCACTTCCCATCGAACTGTAGCAGGACATGATTGACAAAAGGAGTCGTAGGTCATTAGGGCATTATGAAGATGATTTAGTAAGATCCTCTAGAGACCTCTAAAATAAACCACATCCACATAGGGGAAATCTTTATTATAGAGCATGGGACCATGCATTGTCCCTATAATACATCCAAAAATTTCTAGAAGATGTATTATATTTTATACTCTCTTGCTCTTTTCTTTTTTTTCTTTTCATCTTAGGTAAATAGAAAAATAGTACTTAATAATCTTGAGAAAGGTCAGGAGTGGAGCCAAAAATTTTCTTTAGGGGGACCAAGAAAGGGTTACGAGACAATAAAAAAATATAGATTCATCATACAATACATACATACCATATGAAATAGCGTTAATTAACACTTAAAAGGGTGTGAATATATAAAATATTATACAGCAAATTTTTTGAGAAGCTATATATAAATTTTAAAAATTTTGGGGGTCAAGAGGATATCATATTTAAATTTATATAGGTAAAATATAATATTTTTCAAAAATCCAAGGGGCCTAGGGCTCCTTCTGACACCCCTTGGTTCCACCACTGGGAAAGGTTGAGGGAGGGTTTGAACCCTTGACTTTGATCTAATAACAATACCAATTAAGCCTATACTCTCAAGTACCCTCTGGTTCTTCTTGTATATTTAAAATTGTCCCAGTAATATTCTATTACTTATAGAAAATAATAAGGCATCATGATTTTCCGAAGCTACGTACTTTCTTCTTCTTTAAAAATGTGGCGACCTTCCTTCAATTTAGAGTTCGATTTGAATTTTGTTCTTTTGTTGCTTTGACAAAATAAATGGCATGGATTCATTTGAAATCATAGCTTATATCATATATCATACTCTTTTATATATATATATATATATATATGGTTATATGGTTGGTTTGAATGATTAGTTATTCGTAGGAAAGAATCTATATTCTATTATAATCTAATTAATAAGCAGCCAAGTATGATTTTATCAATTTTTAGCATGTTCGTAAAGGATTTTTTCAAGAAAATCACAATTGGAGCATCATCTTTTCCCTAGAATTTGATGAATTGAACTTGAAAAATGTATCTTTGGTTCATCAGGAAAAAAAAAATGAAGAATTTGATTTGAAAGTTTTTCTAATAGATCATAGATTATGTTTTAGGGGGTGCTATGCTACACCCCCTGAAAGTGACATTGCTGAGTTTTGCAGGGAATTTTGTTTTTTTTAATGGGTTGCTGACCGGTTTATGTAAAAATAGAGTAATTAGAAATTTGGCTGAAAGTTTTTCAAATTTGCAAAGGCTGCCCAATGCTTCTTCAAAACTTCATTCTGCCCCTTTAAAAAAAAATTAAGAAGATAAATTACAAAATTCAATAATCTTTTAAGAATTTATTTTTCTTTCCTATTGGCTTTAATTAATAAGATGTAACATGAAAATTTTTTAAGTATCAATTTTACATTTTAAGTGTTTTATTTTAATTAGATGTAACTTAAATATATTAATCTTTAGAATTCATTTTTTAAATGAAAGAAAAGAAAATATAATTTTTTAAAGTTTGATAAAATTGAAATTACATTCATGTCCTTATAAAAAATTGAGATTCGTGTTATTAATAAAAATAAAATGGTCTAAATTTCTAAAGATGCAACGTAATTTTCTTAAGGGGCAGCTGGGCAGCTTTTTTTTTGTTTCATACAAAATGCATGTTTTGTGTGCAATGGGTCAGTTTGTTAATTAGCAAAGTTTAGTGCCACTTTTATAATTTTCAAAACTTATCAATAACCGGTTCTCTTTCCTATTACTACAGACAAAACTTGTAAAAAGAAACACAATTTCAGAGAAGTCACTATTAGGAGGGTGTAGCATAGCACCCCTAAGTTTTAAGCTTAAATGCTTTAGATGATTGTTTAAATAATTAAGGTGAAATTATTACGAAAAGCAATAATAAATATATGGATAAAATTAACGGCATATGCGTATCATACAATTCATATTGAAATCTATCTTTTTAAGGTATGTATGTCAAGTTTGTGGTAGTATTGACCATACATGTTAAATTTTATATAAATAAAAAATTCTTAAATATCTAATCTAATTCATAACACTTATATTTCAAATTTTTTTATATGAAATTTATCTTCTACATAAAGTTATTAAATGGTGTAAGTGTGACAAGATTTTACACTCAGTATAAGTAAATTCCCCTCTCTCTCCATATATATATATATATATATATATATATATTATATATCCTTTTTTTTTTTTTAGTGTTATTGGATCTTTCCTATTATCTGTTCTGTCATCTTGATGTCAAGTACAGAAAAATTCCAGATTAGAAAGCCACAATTAAAGATAAAAAATTTATTCATTTTTAAATATATGCACTTATGTGGATGCATGTACACGCGTATAACTCTAAATGAAAACTTTTAAATGTTCACTTTTTTATTTTATTTTGCTAGTAAATATTCACTTTTTATGCAATTTTATAATTAGTCCAATCCAAGAATCCAATTTCTTCCAAAAATGTATCATGCACTGAACCAAAAGATGACAAAATTTGACATCAGGGAGATGTATCTCTTAAAGGTGACATTGTCTTTTGGAGAATATTGCAATGTTTCCATCAGCGATTAACGACAAGAATCTAATTGCAGCTATGAGGATGTCCATAGCTATATAGCAAATGGAAATATTGGTAGCTTGAAAACGACCTAGCACTAACAAGGAAATGTAGAGAGCTATGTGGGGGACGGCTTTTCTAACATAACTCATAAACGGTACGAAAATGCCTTTTAATTACTAAAATATCGATCATGCTTGTTTTTTCTGATATGGTGCAAGAAAAATAATGCTATTACTATTTTCAGGAAAAGATTGAACTTATGCATGATACTTTACATTAATCATCTAATTATTACTAATCAATAAAAAGAGGATACCTAATTAATATGCTTGATCACTGTTGAAACTTAAGCTATTAGGTGAATTAGGCTAAGGGCTTGAAGTGTGGATCCTTAATCTCTTGACCACTTGGTTAAAGAAGTTATGATATTATGTTAAGAACTAATTTAATTTAAAAATTTAAACTATTAAATAAATACTCAAAAATAATTTTATATCTAATAATTACTCCTAAGAATTATATATATGTTATAGTATTGGCATCCATAAAATATCCTTGACCTTGAGACATCTTTAAAGTGAGAGGGAAACACGGAAACAAAATCTTGCCGACGGTTGTTGAATTCATTAGAAAAATCGGAATCTATATTCTATGCTAAAAGATAACACTTTCTGTATCAATGATCGGAAAGCGATTTAAAATGTACCAACCGTGAAAAGGGAGTGAAAAATGATAAGCATTTAGGTATTATCTAGAGAGTTGTTATTTTTATATCTTATTTTGTTAATATTATATTTTATTTAATATTTAAATATGATATAGACTAAATTACTTTCAATTAATATAGAAAGTTTTTAACTTTGATTAAAAAAAATTTATATTAAATGAGAGTTTTTACAATTAATTAAATTTTTTTATATTAAATGAGGGTAAATTAATTTATATTATATTTAAATATTAAATAAGATATATTATTAACAAAATTGAGTGTAAAAATAGCAGCTCTCATTATCTATTATGCATATTCAATACAATTTTTAGTGTTCCCCTTTGATTTGGCCCCAAAAGCACAAATCAGCATGTTTGTGATGTGTACTTGTAAAACTTGAGGTGCCTGTGCTGCCTCCTGGGACTGGTTTTCTTTGTTCTTTTCTAGATGCTGTAATAAATCTCAGTTCAAGGTATGTTGAAGGAAAGCAAGAAGACAACAACTTGATGAAAAAGCAAATATGAACTCCTTCTTAGTTCCTTCTCAATCATGGAACTCCATAAATTAACCTATTAGTTTCTTTTTCGCCATGTAGCTTGGTTCTTATTATTATATCTGTATCATAGGTATGAAAATCGCAGGCATGGTCCACCTGAATTTGGCTCCATCCAAAAAGGCAAAAACTGTGTAATTTTACGGCATAGTAATGCCATAAAAGGCCAAAATTAGGCCTAAATCTCGTGCCTCATGAACATGATAGTGACCAGTGACGGATGCAAAGGGAGCCAACATGGGCACTGACCCCCTCATGTTCCATTTTTTTTTTTTAATATAAAATTTCTTAGAAAATTATTTAATATTTTAACACTTTTTGTAATTTAGCCTCCTATTTTTATAATTTGTCCCCTCCATTATCTATCACTGAAGTAACTCTGTCTATAATACTGCGTTTGCTTCTTCAACTTCACGAATCTCCTTCGAGAGGTAAGGGTCCCCTTTCTCATTTTATGAGAATGAAGATCTCTTTCTACAATGTTCTATACTTGGATGTAGTTCATGTCTATATGCATATATAATTGTAGAATGTCTGGAAACTCAGTGATATCCAATAACAACACATCCTCCACACCTTTACAAGTTTCTCATATGGCTGGAACTGGAACTGGAAGACATAATTACATAGATCTATCAAACCAAAGGTGATCCAATAACATCAGATTTTATATGCCTTATTAGGTGCATGGACTGTGTTTTCCTTTATTCACATCTCATCATATATATGTATATAGGGACAAATGCAATAGTACTATGGTATTTTGAAACAAAACCTCTGATGCTTGCTTCTGAAAGTACATATAGATCCCTTCTGCACAAGGGACTTCTTTGGCAATTAAGAGAATATATGTTTGGTTTGGTTTATTATATCAGCAAGTGTCAATCAGCATTTTTATTTTATAAAATTTACTTTTAATAGTGATTAAAGTATATTTTGACTTTTCAGTATAATTAGGAGAATAATTTAACAAGAAAGTAAAGAGCAGGTAGAAAAGAAAAATGAAAAGTTTGTACTTAACTAACTGATAAGTTGCATGATACAATAAGTTTTTAAAATTTTATACAAAACACCAAACTCAAGTAATTCTATCACTCATATTAGTGTAAATATGCAGTTTAGAATTTGAAAATCTTATTTATTTAAATTAAACAGTAAGACAATTCAAGATGAGATGTATAGAAGATACATCAACTACCAGCTCTTGCTAATATGGGCAAGAGATTTCATCACACTCACTTTCTCAAATCTCATCATGGTTTTAAATTACGATTCTGAATCATAATTCTAATCGCAATATTGCAATTTTTACAATTGCAACAACCACATTTTACTCTTATTTCGGTTTCATTAATATATTTTTTTCCTTTGTTTTTGTACAGTAACTACTATAACCAAATACTACAAAAAAAAATTGTTCAAACTTCAAAACCATAATTCTCATTTTGCCAAACATGTCAGCAGCTTTTTACCAAAAGGGAAGATAATAGATATTACAACACCTGAATTCCTTGAGTTACAATAGTTTACAGCACATATATTGACCCTAAAGAAATATTAACCCTGCAGCAATAGAAAGACTGAAATTGACATTTTCTAAGATAAATCCTTCCTTCTATTTGCATAAACTATTTCAACTTTGAGAGAGGGATCCTCAAGAAACATTGTGACGATTTGGAAAATTCATTGCCAGTACCATTTAATCATCTCGCCATTTTCAACTTTCCAACTCACTGAATAGATGCATAGAACCAGAGGTACAGACTTGACAGAAAGCAAACTCTAAAAACATCAATATATCACATCTGCATATATAATATCTTTCCCAAATTGTCCCTACTCCACGTGACTGTGCATCATCTTCCAAACCCCATTGTAAATGATTTATGTATACGAGTGCTCTTTTACCTGGTATAGATTTGCAAGAAGTATGTAAAGATGAATCTGAGAATATATAGTTTAGCAAGGATAAGTCCGACCGCAAACTGAAGTATTTTTCACTAGAGATACATTATTTCCTATATCCAAACACGAACAAAATGCTAGTACTTTTTTAGCTTCTGAATGAAAAGTCATCAGATCAGCAGTTTCTCTGTTGAAAATGAAGGTTCATAAAATAGAGGTTGGAGAGTAGAATGTCGGCCATTGTCCAACTCGCCAAAGTCTGCTGTGGGACTATATTGCCACCAACTGACATAAATTTTTGCACTATATATATAATCAAGTGCAATTAATGGGCACCACCAAGGAAGTGGCAAACATAGTACTAGAAATTAAAGAGGAAAATCGTAAGACACATAAGAAGTGATTTGAAAATTGTCTGTCCACATTTTTCATTTTTATTGGTTATAAGAGAGCGCAATACGTAATACACGGGAGATGAGGAAGGAAGATGGAAGAAAATGAAAAGAAAGAAAAGGAATGTCATGTGGTTTTCTTGTTTGATATTGTCTCTTTTTTTTTTCTTTCTAATGAAGGGTCTAAGGCTAACACCAACACCCCCCCCCTCCCCCCAAAAAAGAATTTCAACAAAGATGGTTGTCGTGGTATTGGATTTCACGAAAAATTAAAGAAAATATGTTTTTTTACATTTTTAGTTACAATTTTGGATTCGAACACAAAATTCATAAGCTATGAATACGACTTCAGTATTACGTAGTTACAAATAGTTTGGTTAAAAAAAAAAAATTTGAAAAGGAAAAGAAAATATAGAAGAAGAGAAAATGCTTGACTTGTTACCATAGTATCTCGTCAGAGATGATTGTTGGAATATTAGCCGGAGTTGCTACATATGATGGTTCTTGAAATAATTGTTATACGGAATTAGAATTTCAATTATAACAGGCGTATATATTAGACATAAAATTAGGAATTGGAAGACTTTTTTTTTTTTTTTTTTTTATATNTTTTTTTTTTCATATGATAGAATGGAGAATTAAATCTATACTATCATCTCTTTCAAACTACACAAACTCTTCAATTTTTGTCATATCGTACCTAGTGGTTTAATTTCAATTTTGTCTAATTCCTGAATTTTAAACACTCAAATAAGAGAGACAGAAGTTTCCTTTCCATGTTCCTCATTGTCTTACCAATATAGTAGAAATCGTCAAATTCTTTGGATATATACACGCCCATACAATAATTATTTTGGAATCAAATCATGATTAAAAAGGGTTTTTTTTTTGCCAAAGCTTTTATAATACCCTAAGTGATATCACATAAAGTAATATGACTTCTAACCTATACATTGTATTACACTAGCATAACTCACATAATTAATATGAATTTACTGAATATACTTAAATTTTTTTTTTCTATATAACCTAAATAATAATTTAATGAAAATATTCAAATCATGTTAATTGTACTAAAATAAGATGATATAAATTTAAACAATATGTAAAATAAAAATGATTTGACATAATATTGTTGAGGGGTAAGATAGCAAAATCCTTTCTTTTCTATGAGAATTGATGGGAGTGTGTTGGATCTCGTTATGACAAGAAGGCACGCGTGCTCCCTCCAGAGTCCTAAGTGATTCTCTTATTTTAACTGGTGTTGTGTTAGTTTTTATATACAAATAAGACATTATCATGAAGTCATTTAATTTGCTTACTCTAATGACACAGTAAGCATAACATATGAAAGATTCAAATCTTCGCATCCTTATGATGTATGTGTTAGTTTATATATAAATATTGTGAGTTCCATATTTTCATACTCAAATTTTTTTACCATTGTAAGTTTAGATTGAATTTGAGTTGTACAAAAAGAATTATATAAATATAGTTAAATTTGTAAACTACAAATTTAAGTGAGAATAATGCTATTTTACCACATTTATATAGCTCATTGTTCCCTACCATTATAGGGTCTACTTAACTTTGGCCATTCAGAAAAAAGTATTAAATCTATATAATTAAAACAGTAAAGTATAAATAAAATTAAGATTTACAATAGTAAGAAATAATGGAAAAAGTAGTGGTAGGTGGAAGATTAATCTTAACTCTTAAGTGATCCTTTGTAAAATATTGTCAGAATGGTATATAGCTTTATTTAACACTAGCCTCGTGCTTCCCTCAAAAAGAAGAAAGAAAAAAAAAAAAAAACTATAGCTTATGCTAATTTGTGCTAGTGATTAAGACGAAGGTAACTAATGTAAAAGTAGAGTAATTAATATGATTTATACATAAATTAGGCTCAAATAGGTAAAGTTGATATAATTTGAAATTGAAGTTAATTAGTCAAAAGATATCTCTTAAAAATATTAGGTTATTAAAATCATATAATGTATGTGATACTAGTGTAGATTGAGCAATTTGGATTTTTCTGTTGCTTACTACGGACCTCAACCCCCAAAACCCGAAAACAAACACTTTCTAATCTGTGCACAGAAACACAACCTCCCTTGCAGTTGCAGTGTCGACATCTCCCCAATTTCTCTCTCTACATAATCCCAAACTCAAGCTCAGCACCACCTTGATATAGAATCTGATGTAACAAACTCCTAAACACACACAAGGGTTGTTGTAAATTAGTTACAGGGGAGAACTAGGGTTTTGTATCTTGAATTCTTTCATGTACATATAATACTCATATCAACAGTAATAAGAATGACTTCCATTTTATTCAAGTATTCAAGCCTTTACACACCTTTCAGTTTCACCAACCAACCCAACACATCTATGGAGATCCTAGAAAAGTTGCTGAGATCTTCCACACCTCATATCATCCAATAATTTCTAAGAATACTTATGATGTTCATGTATACGAAAATAATTCAGAAATATACAAAAGAGTTTAAATTCAATTTACTTAGCGTGAAATTCTACACACAAAGTAAATAAAAAAAAATTGTTAAAATTAAGAGTAAAACTTTTTTTTAATCCTTCAATTTTTTTTTTAAATTATCACTTTAATTATTTTTTTTGTCACTTTAATCATTTAATTTATGATATGTTTATCAATTTAGTCATTCGTCTAGATCTGTTAGTGAAGTTAAATAATTTTTTTTTACGTAATACGTTAAATATTAACGTGACCGTTATGTAATGATTTGATACATTAAAAAAAACTTTCTCTCTCTCTCTCCCCCCATCATCCCCTCTCTCTCTGCAACTCTTCCTCTCTCTCATTTCTCTCTCTCTCTGCCCCATCGTCCCCTCCCCTCTCTCTATAACTCTTCCTCTATCTCATTTCTCTCTCTCTTTACCCCCTCGTCCCCTCCCTCTCTTTGCAACTCTTCCTCTCTTTCATTTCTCTCTCTACCACATCATCCCCTCTCTCTATGCAACTCTTCTTCTCTCTCTCATTTCTCTCTCTCTCAAGCTAGTGCGTGCAAACCCCAAAGCATTGGCTATCTCATAATTAGTCTAGTTTAAATTTTGATGAGTATAGTAAAATTTAGATATTATCATGTATATATAGAAATATTTAAGTGAAAATGTATTACTACCTTTTTGTTTTTGGTTTTTTTGTTTTCCTTAGTCAGCTAACCTAGGCTTCATATTAACGTTGTTCCTTTTATCTGATTTGAGGCTTTGGTTATTGTGCTCGAATAATTGTATAATTTTAACTGTTGTATGATGATGATGTTATACACATGGGTTGAAAGAGTCATGGTTGATGATGAATCTAGGGGCTACTTGATGGGTCTCTATATGGGGTCCATTGACGATGATGTTAAGAATTTTATGAAATCATTTTCCATCAAAAACCATTTTATTAGGTTATTTAATTACCCTTTTGAAGTAAGTAAGAGATTAACATCAGCAAAGAATCTGTCCTCACGTGTGATGATGAAATAGTAAGTTTGGATGATCTTGTTTTAGATAATTTTCAGTAATCCAACTAGTGGTTAAGATTAACTTGAAGATTAGGAAGGATCCTCTGTTATATTATCAGTTGTCAGTAACCATAATAATTGGCAGTGTAGCAGACTAGCAGGTGTTATATATATGGTGCTTCAAGTTTCAAGTGTCATTCTTCTTTGCCTACAAGAAAGGGTCAATCCTCCACTAGGGAGACAAAATCAACACCACAACTCTCACCGCCGCACCGCTTGAGAGAACCCTAGATCGGGTTGGGGTGGATACAGAAACCATGCAAGAGCGTGACAACTCCTCCACCATAGGAAACCCTGAGAGACTGCCACACCAAACTCTCCTTTATATTGTTAGTATGACTGATTAATTAATCATTTTTGTCTATGATTGGATTTCAAGAAATAATGTGAATCCAAGTTGGACAACTTACCCTTATTATGTTTTTGTTTTTTGCTATAATAAAACATCTTTAATTTTCAATTATGTCCATGTGTTCATGGTGTGCAGAACTAGAAAACTTCCAATTAGCATACTTACTTCTTCTTTTTTTTTTTTTTTTTTTTNTGTGGAGTTTGAAATAAACGTACACCTGGTCAATCTGTCTTCACTAATTACCCTTTCTTACTTATGAATTATATATATATATATATATATATATATACATACACATGTGTAATTCTATTTTTTTCTGTCATGTATATAAATATCTAGGCATTATTTATAATAATTTTCATATACAATAGTATTTCTTAATTTTCCCCCATATTGCTACTATTTTTATATTACAACATACCCTTATTTTATATGAAATTTTCGTTATCAAAAGTTTAAGATAAAATAAAATTATTCCATTCAAAAGTCAAGACTTGCCACATACTTCAACGAAGGCATTGATACTTATATATCACCAACCAAGAATGGACAAGAAGCAGCAGAAATTAAACCTAAGTCTTACAAGCGAAGTATTTTGATTTTTACAAGCTAAACCAACCCATTGACTATGAAATTTTATTCTACAGTGTTAAAGGGATAGAATATAAAAAGAAATAAAAAAAAATACTATATATATATAGTCTTAATAGATAATAAAATCGTTTTCCAGTTAACAAAAAAGAAATTCACGTGCTACTCATCTTCACACCCCAAATATATGTTTTAGAAAGCCCAGTTATTTGTAGCAGAGATAATTAGGTCCAACGTAAAACTTTCGTATGTCTCTTACTGGGCTTGCTTTATGAGTAGCCTCCACCAGCCCACGAATTTGGTAATCCACAACCACAATTAATGAAGGTTTTGTGTTGTCTAAGGTACGCAACCCGAGCGAAACCTTATCTATACGAAGTTGTTCACACTTGTTTTAAATGGTATTGACCTTAAATCTAATAGTATAACAGCATATCATCATATCATAAAAGTAAGTATTACATTGCTGAATTGGTTTATACAATATAAGTCTCCCCTAAAACAAAACAAAAAAAGAAAAGAGTTTTCACAAGTCTCACAAAACTTACTATTAGATTAAAAGATTACATCACATAAATCATATTATGAGATGCATTTTAATTCTAGGGTCATAGGATTGGCCGCCATCTGTCTTTAGAAAAGAATACATGAAAAGTTGAAAATGAGATGCACGATTGTTTTCCCATTTTACCAATTTAGTAGTACAAGGAATAAAAGTTAACGCACTTCCATCGTCATTCTCCCTCTCTAGTTTCCTGTTCTTTTCCCAATCCTTCTCTCTCTGAGGAGCTACCTTGACCTAGTCTCAAGGTGAGATCGATATTATCATCAACGGCTGGTGCTTCTTGTTGTTCTTGATAACCTTTGCGTGGTGAACTCAGAAGAGGGAATTGATGTGGATGTTGTTGTCCACCATATGGGCAAAAACGATGTGTATTAGAGTACAGCTCCGGCATAGACGACAAACGTGGCTGCGATGCCCCACCAAAAGTAACGGTTGCTGAGCCTGTTGCTCCGTGTGGCACCATGATATTAGGGGTAGCTGATGTGAACCGTTGAAGTCGAAAGCGATATAATTGGTCTAGCTTTGCCTGTTGGCGTTCCATCTTATGAGCATTCTGATGACCTCCCAGAGCTTGAGACTTGGAAAATTTGCGACGACAAAATTGGCACTCGTATGAACTCTTGTTGTCACATGGCACTGTCAACGGGAAACCAAATAGCCTCAACCCTGAGGCTGAGGAGCAGGGTTTTTTCTCAGATTCACCATGAAAGCCATCAGGGTTTTCTGATGAGTTCATTCTTTGAAACTGAGGGGGATGCCATTCAACTCAAACAATAACTATTATATAGAGAACTGAGAGAGACAACAACGTGTGGACACAGGCATGTCATGCAAAGTTCAACTACAAATAGCTTCCCTTTTGTCCACCTGATGCGAAAGTTGTAGCTCTATGCTTGCACTTAATTCTCTTCTTTCATATCATCTTATGTTAGTGATGTTATGTATAGCTCATGGAAAAGTAGCACTCCTTAGTTACATGGAGGGCAGCCAAGCATAAATTTTTTAAAGTTAATGATTTAATTAATATATTCATATAAAAATGTTTTGAGCAATGCTTTGCCTCAATAGTTAAAAAAAACATGGGTAATGGGGCGGATAAATAAAACACGCACCTATTTAACAATGTTTCTTTGTTTTGTTTTGTTTTTTGTGTTTTCTTTTTTCTCCATGAAACAATGTTTGTTTAATCAAAGAGTCTGTAGCAAAAGTTGAGGCCTACTTGCGTTTTTCAATTATTTTTCTGTAATTTTTTTTTTTTTTTGTAATACTTCTGTAATTTTTTGTTGGACTAGTGCTAAATGGCCCGGAAATTTGTTCCCCCATTATGCACAAACTATAGGAGAGCCATCTTTCATTTGTGGCCCCTACTAAATTAAGAAATCCAGGAGATTAATTGTCTCTCCTCTGCAACTAAGTTTTTTTTTTTTTATCTTTTAATGAATTAAGCATAACAACATTGGATATGTGAATTTTACTAATGTGCAATTTCATATACAATATTTATTGTTGATTACTTACTGTAGTATCGCTATCCATGCATACAGGATATCATTATGTATAAAAAAAATTCTGAAAAATATTTTCCACTTAATTAATTTAAGAGATAGGGATATGAAGATTTAATTGTGGGATGAAAGGAAATGGATATATAGAAGTGACAAGAATAATAATCATTTTATTCCTAAAAATAATTGAATGTAGTAATGGAGTTCAGCAAACTTTATTCCAAATTTCCACCAAAAACATTAAGTAGTAATAGTCTCGCACTTATATATATATATATTTTACAAATGCATATATTGGCAATATTTAAATTTAATTTTATTTACTATAAATTCACATAAACTATTTTTATACTGTTCAAATTTTTCTACATAATTTACATTTCTTAAAATATGTGTAAAACTATCATTTTCTTAAAACATTTTAAGATATCGTACCAAATAAATGTGACCTAACATTATATACTTCTATCACTTTTTAATAAGTGGGAAAAAAGTTAATCTCTCAACTTGAGCATGCATGGGATGTTTTATAAATGAGGCTTTTTTTTTTTGTGAATAAAATAGTAGTAAGGATATGTTATTCTAATACTATCAGACATGACGTCAGTGACATGTTTAAGATTCCACAAGAGAGAAAAATGAGGTCTTTTAACCACATATGAACCACGTATCTTGAGATTCATTTTGAGAATGATTATTGTATATTTTTTGTTGGGTAATTTTTAGTAAAGGGCGCATAAATTTTCTTTATAAGATTATCATATAAAGTATACAAATTGTATTACATGACAAAATCTAAATTCAAGTTGTCTTGCCTAAAATGTTTTTCGGAATGGAACTCAAATTGTTCTATATCATAATTTATATAAAGTTATGCATACAAAATTTTCCTTGTCGGCACAACCAATAACACTGTTATAATCTTTTCAATCATTTCTTAGAAAGTTAATGCACTCAACAAAACATGATTAGACCATAATTCGACAAGCTAATTACTGTATTTCAATCTCTTTTCAAGTGATAATCACATTTAGTTAATTGATTTTAGGTCTTAATTTATAGCTGCCAAAAAGCATAGCACGTTGTTGTCAAATGATGTTTCTTCTGAAGTAACCTTAGGGTAGGGCCCTACCCCCTTTTCTGATTTTCTCCAATGCTCAACACCTAATACCTCTCCTCAACTTCAGTTTTATATCAAGTTTCTCTTTCCTCAAAGTTCTTTTTTTTCTGGCTCCATCACTGTTCTTGTTTTTAGTAGCTTCAAGAATGGGCATATTAGGAGTGGATAAGATACAGACATTGGTTACTTAGCTAAGAAGTTCTAAATTCTAATGCTATCAGATAAAGAAACACAGGTTTTAAAGCCAGAAAAAAAAAAAGCAATGATCTCTAACGCAAACATGGCGTATAGGGCATTGTGATTGGTATATTGGAGATGGTAAAAGGCATGAACTGAGATAAAGATAAGAAAAGCAAGTCAAATAACTATTCTTGGCGTTATCCATTTAATCACGTGCAGCAAACACTTGAACTAAAAGACACTTTTACTCAACTATACCTTACAAATAATAGCAACATGGTTAACCCAAGGAATTGAAGTGTCTTAGAAATTTAGAATGGCTCCACCAAAGTGCTCTGACAAGTGAGAACCCCAGTGTTTGAATACGTACTACCCATTACCATTTTTCTCCATGAAGCCACTAAAAATTCCATGTTCAGAGAGCACAACTTAGTGGCTCTTCGAATTTGGATCAGCTGCACTACAATGTGCCAGTTAGTTGAAGGGACTATTTGGATTGGTTGCCATAAAACAACAAAAAATTAACACAAAGGAGGAAATATAGAGAAGGAGGAGGGGGGACGACTTGTACGATTTAAATAAAACGGTGACAAATATTCTATCTTCATCATTATTTATGTACCTTTTAGTGACCAACCACTCTGTGTTCTTATCGAGAATACCATCTTGGATCATGTTACTGTCTTCTTTTTGTCTCATCGATCCCATCTTAACTCACTTCCTAGTTCCTAGTACTCCCACATAAATAAGAGTGTGGTTCACAACTGATTATAGAAGCTTTTTGTATAACAGTATTTCTAGTTATCTTTTAAATCTTGTATATGACTTTTTTAAAACAAACAATTATGAGAAGATGGGGAAAAAAAATACATTTGGTTTGTCCATTCTACAAAATATTCTTTTAGATATATTTTTATTCTGATTATATATTTTTTTATATGACTTATTGTGATTTATTTATTTATTTTAGCCAAATTGCATTGCAATTTATAACAAGGACAATAACTTTCCATGAGAAAAATTAAAAACTTTTGGGTTTTGTGACTGGGCCTCCTATATGACCAATGTCAAAACAAAATGTAGCCCATAAACATAAAAGCCCATGAGCCCAAATGTTGGTTTGTTTGTTCCACCCAGAACGAGGGCTTCGTCTAACGTGCGCAGCCCGAGCGGAAAGCGGTATTCATCGGGGTAATCTTCCATTTCGCGCACCTCCGGCGCACGCAAAAATACACACTAAACTGACGGAACCCGTTTCATCCCAAGATTAATGAATCACAGCCCTACGTTTTGATCCAACGGCCAAAAATCAGTTTATGCGCTGGATAGCCTTGTGCATCCATACGGCGCATGATAACATTTGCTCCTCTGTAATTGGTTATCGTTCTCGATGGGATGCGCTTTACTCCTCCCTCCATAAACCTCCCCGCCACTTCCATCTTCATTTTTCTTTTTTCTTCAATTTTATCTTATTTTATTTTCCAGTTCGTTATTGACCGTTGAGCACACCCTTCTGCGCCCACGATCCTACTGGGTATGTTTTATTTGCATTGTTGAAATTTCGGGTAAATTAAGATTGAAAATTGAGCTAATTTATCTACATCTGTGCTTGATGGGTTATTGAATTTACATGTTATTTGTTTGTGTGTATTTTTTCTGTTGTGCATCTGTGTGTGAAAGGGGTTAAGATTTAATGAGAAAGGATGTTTGGTTTTGGATCCGTCAAAGCTGAGAATGAGTTCATATTTTGGATGATATTGTGCTTTTGGGTCTATTTTTGGAGACACCCACTTGAGATTCTGGGACACTGAAAAATGTAAATGTGCTGGAAACTGCAAGTACAGTGAACTAGAAATTCACTTTTGAAAGTATAAGTCATCTGGGTGTCCTTGTTCCGAGTTATAATCATGCTGAATTTGATTAAGTTCAATTTCTTAGTATGACCTCTGATTTGGAATTGGAAGTAATCTTCACTTGTAATGAATGCAATGTATATGTAGTTAGGAGGTTTGAGAAGCTGCTAATGTATTAGTATTGTCAATTGCCATATCTTTGAGAGTCTGAGACCCTTCTTCAGGTATCTGTCCTAGCCTGGTATCTATCAACTTTATCAACTTCTGAGCTATATTATGACGGATATAAGCATACAAGTATCATTGAGTATTAAATTAGGTCGATGTCCTTTATTTGAACTTTTGAAGGTTTATCAACTAGATGACATGCATTCCTTAGTCCTTGGTTCACTGTTAGAAGTGTACATTAACCTTGTGAATCTTGTAATTTCTGTTTCAAAGGTGATAGTCCTGCATGGTATGTCATGAGTGGAATTGTGAGGAACGAGTCCCACATCGCCTAGTAGGTTGGGATATGTGGGGCTTTATAAGTTGGGAGGCACCCTCCCCTAATAGACTAGTCTTTTGGGGTGAGTTCTACCTCTTGACTTATGACAATGGTATCAGAGCCGTTCGTTCCTGGTGGCGACATGCTGACAGTCCCTCTGGCATTCCATCCTTGGTGGCGACGCGCTGGGGACCAAGCGTACCCGGGGTCAAACATGAACCACCATGGGCGTCGGCCTCAAAAGGGAAGGTATTGTCATGAGTGGAATTGTGAGGAACGAGTCCCACATCGCCTAGTAGGTTGGGATATGTGGGGCTTTATAAGTTGGGAGGCACCCTCCCCTAATAGGCTAGTCTTTTGGGGTGAGTTCTACCTCTTGACTTATGACATGGTAGCTGGGGAAGGAAATGAAATTTGGGGAACGGTGGGCTTCCTATATTAAGTTGTGATTTCAAAATCCCGGCCTTAATCACATCCTAATGAAAATAGCAAAAAGAAAACAGTGGGTTCTAGCCTTTCCTGCTTGATCACTGTAGACTTTGTCACTTTCTAACATTGAGTAAAGTATTACTGTTTGTGAAAAAGACAGGAATTTTATGCTTTATGATCTACCTTCTTTGTGTTGCATACTTTTGGAGTAAGAGAAACTTGAGTGGCATGCGCCTCATTTAAAATTCTGATATCATATTTGAGTTGCTATCTTGTTCTTTTGCTGGGCTTGCAGGTTGAAGCATCTGCAAACCAATCGTGCTGTTATTGCTAGAGATAGAATGTCAGAAGGTACAAGTATGGTGCTGGAATCATCTGAAAATGGCACAGATTTATCTCAGGATGATATTGGCACCATCGAGGAGACACCAGAAGAGACAATTTTGTCACGACAAACTTCTGTGAACCTAGTTCCTTTTATTGGTCAAAGATTTATTTCTCAAGAAGCTGCTTATGAATCTTATTGCAGTTTTGCAAAACAATGTGGCTTTTCTATTAGACGACACCGGACTCGAGGAAAAGATGGGGTTGGCCGGGGAGTTACAAGAAGGGATTTTACTTGCCATCGTGGTGGATATCCTCAAATTAAGCCATCTGATGATGGGAAGATGCAAAGAAATCGCAAATCTTCACGCTGTGGTTGTCAAGCATATATGCGTATTGTCAAAAGGGCAGATTTTGATGTCCCTGAATGGCGTGTTACTGGTTTTAGCAATATCCACAATCATGAGTTGTTAAAATCCAATGAGGTTCGTCTTCTTCCAGCGTACTGTACAATATCTCCAGATGACAAGAGTCGTATATGCATGTTTGCTAAAGCTGGAATGTCAGTGAGGCAAATGCTGAGGTTAATGGAGCTAGAGAAAGGCATAAAACTTGGTTGTTTACCTTTTACAGAGATAGATGTGAGAAACTTGTTGCAGTCTTTCAGAAATGTTGATAGAGATAATGATGCTATTGATCTTATTGCTATGTGCAAGAGATTAAAAGATGAAAATCAAAACTTCAAGTATGAATTCAAGATAGACAGCAATAACAGGCTAGAGCATATTGCATGGTCCTATGTCTCATCTATTCAATCATATGAAGCATTTGGAGATGCTGTGGTTTTTGATACGACCCACCGTCTGGATGCTTATGACATGCTGTTGGGAATTTGGCTTGGAGTGGACAATCATGGAATGACTAGTTTCTTTGGTTGTGCACTTCTACGGGATGAAAATATGCAGTCATTTTCATGGGCTCTAAAAGTAAGAACCTTGTGAAATTATCTGCTGGAAACAAGTCAATATCTTTTTTGTACTTCTCCATTGCCTACTATCTAGTGTAAGCTTCTTAAGTTATCTTGCCAAACTCATAATAAGGCTTTTAAAAAAAAGGTTGCAAGATGTAAATTTAATGGACTTGTCCATTTCTTTCAATATCTACTAATTTTGCCACTGGAGATGACGATAATAATTAAAGCATCAATAATTCGTCTGGAGCTTTCATTTTTTATGTGCACAGTCCCTTGCTTCTTATATATATGACTATATGCTGTCCATAGAATGATGCATTTTTTTCAGTCTTCATGTCACTAATGTTCTTTTATATGATTTTTACAAAATCTGATTATTTTGAGTTTTTGTGTAATTAACATTTAAACAGGCATTCTTGGGCTTCATGAAAGGAAAGGCTCCACAAACAATATTAACCGATCATAACATGTGGCTGAAAGAAGCAATTGCTGTTGAAATGCCTGACACCAAACATGCCTTTTGCATATGGTATATTATTGCAAAGTTCTCTGATTGGTTTTCTGTACTTCTTGGATCACATTATGATGAGTGGAAAGCTGAATTCCATCGGCTCTATAATTTGGAACTAGTGGAAGATTTTGAAGAAGGCTGGAGACAGATGGTTGCTAAATATGGACTCCATGCAAATAAGCATATTGCCAGCTTATACTCATTAAGGATATTTTGGGCTCTACCATTCTTGAGGCGTTATTTCTTTGCAGGATTGACAAGCACATGTCAGTCTGAGTCCATTAATGCTTTCATCCAACGGTTCTTGAGTGCCCAATCTCAACTGGATCGCTTTGTAGAGCAAGTATGTGATATACAATTTGTTTACTTTAGTTTTATTAATTTTTTATGCCATTCCTTATTCAGATTTCATTTACCTCAGGTGGCTGATATTGCTGATTTTAATGACCGAACTGGAGCAAAGCAAAAGATGCAACGAAAACTGCAGAAAGTATGCCTTAAAACTGGTTCACCAATTGAATCCCATGCTGCCACTGTTCTTACTCCTTATGCTTTTAGTAAACTCCAGGATGAGCTAGTTCTGGCACCACAATATGCATCCTTTCTGGTAGATGAGGGTTGTTTCCAGGTCAGACACCATACTCAGATGGATGGAGGCTGCAAAGTATTTTGGGTTCCTTGTCAAGAGCACATAAGCTGCAGCTGCCATCTGTTTGAGTTTTCTGGCATCTTATGCAGACATGTTCTACGTGTCATGTCAACTAATAACTGTTTTCACATCCCTGACCAATATCTACCAGCCCGTTGGCATGGTATGAGTTCATCTTCTGTTAACCCCATCAGGAGTATAACTACCAGGGATAATCCTGAAAGGATACAACTTTTGGAATCCATGGTTTCAACACTTGTAATGGAATCTATTGAATCAGAGGAGCGTCTTGATGTTGCTTGTGATCAAATTTCCATGGTGTTATCACGTATTAAAAACCTTTCTAGGCCAACACATGGAATGAATGACATTGCATATAATTATCCATCAGATTCATTGATTCTACCAGAGGTGGAAGATGCTGATGGAATAATTAATGGTTTTACAATTGCAAATCCCCATGATTCCATCATTTTAGGAAAGCTGAAGGAGAGAAGGGCAAGAGATGGAGTTGATATTACTAGGAAGCGCAGACATTTTTCAGGGCCATTATGTGGGCAATATGGACATGATGCATCTGATTGCTCACTAATGGCTGGCGATAATTTGAATGGAGATACACTAGGATACTTGTAGAGTGAGTGGTGGTGGTATTAGATGTACAAAGTAAATGCATCCAGCCCATTATTCTTTTTCTGTGTTTGCTTCCTCGAATTCGGCAATACACAAATTACTTATCACTCAGTACGTCAGCAATGACTTCAGCCTGATCTAATTACATTTCTGTTCATTCAGATTCTTGATTTATCTATATACGTATATATTTTTACTCATATATCTGTACCTCATGAATTAAGGATTGCAGAAGTTAACTATTTTTTGGCTCTTATGTTGTAATTTTTATGTTTCTGACTTGTGAGTTCAGTTAGTACATTAACTCATAAGTTGTTGGTAACATTAACCTGCTTGGTGGGTATTATCTTAATTATATATTTATCACAAGATTTTATTAGCTTATATTAATAACCATTGCATGTTATTTCACCTAAACTTTGACCTGACATGGATTTTGTAATTGAGAATTCAATGAATCAGGATATCTGAAAACAGGTATAGGCTTTCCTATTGTATGTGATGAAATCGGGGTTTCATGTGTTATACATGTTTTCAAATCTCTTTCAGATGGGTAAGTAGTTTATTTTGTATGAGTTTATGCAGTTATCATATGTATCCTGATTAATTCTACATGATGGATTTTGACAATTTGCTAGTGTTTTTTTGATAAATTGGGTTACAATTTATTCTACGAAGGTCATCCTTGTGTACAGATTAAATAGTATCAGAGATATTTATTTGTATCTCTGGACTCTGAAGCCTGAATTGAATCAACAGTGGTCTCTCATAATCCTTAGAAATTTCATTCAGTACTTGAGATATTGAGCTCTTTTAGTGATGTATTAGATAGCCAGCACAGACTCACAGTACTTTTACCATTTATGAATTATGTACATATTTATGTTCTTGATGCAACTTGTTTTGCTTGCAAATGAATCTGGAGTATGACTGCTATAAACATCTAAAACTTCCATAGTTGCATTTCATCATAGATATGGCATTTTTCTCACCTTCTTGTCTTTTATTACAATAGGGGATTATACATAGTAGGTTGTGCCATACCTATACCTTATTCTGCTGATCTTCTGCCAGTGAAACTTTACTTAGCCTGCTTGGCAAAGATTTGACACCATTATTTGCAGATTTCCTTCTCCTATTTTGGCATAGATGTGACCTCAAAAGAGCTCTTCTTGCCAATTCTTTTGCCAGATTGGATTTGGTTGGGCCATTTGTGCTAGGACTTTCTTCCAGAGAGATTCCTTGGTTGCCGCCACCGCTGCTGCTGCTGCAGGTATCAAGTTCCCTGGAACTCACCTTCTCAGAAGCCATGGCTTTGAATATGTAGAACTACGATGTTCAAGAAGCTATATCATTGAGATGGATACTGAAGAATGATGATAAAAGCATGGCAGTCCTTGGATTTTAAGATGGGTTTTTAGCGTATATGTGATGCACGCGAAGCTACCAAAAGAATATGTTGGAGACAAGTGGATTAAGAGGGGAGGTGAGCCAGGTTTATGGGGTGCGGAAGGAATCACTTGTAAAATTCATGGCTCGTAGAATAAGTTTTTTCTGCCTTACATACGAAGGAAACTAAAATGCATTCCTGACGTTGGCTATTTTACACATTGTTTCGATGGACTATATTGAATTGAAACCAACCTATAAGGGTTAAATGCTTCTTAGCTCCTTTTTTGTGCACTTTATGGTCGCAAATGCTCATGATGTTGTTGGGGAATGTTCAAATAATGAAGTGCTTTATAACTATTACAGTAAGATGCTGATTCCTACCTGGTATTTATCATTATGTTTGTGTTTATAATTTCGTTCAGATAAATTTTTAATTTCAAAAGAAAAAATGAAATAAAACATGAAATCCATGAGTGTTTTTGCTACAATCTAGAACCTGTTTGTTTGTATTTTGACAATGTCATATGACACAGAATCCATTTTGCATTTAAGATAAGGTCTGGACTCTGGAGTGACTAGCACAAAAGATTAAGATTTTAGAAGGTTAGATATTTTTTCCTGAAAATTCTTGGAATTCATTATGAAAACATATTATAGTCACAAATTTAATTTGTCTTCAAAAACAATAATGATATCATATATAAAGAGTAGAGAACATTACATATACTAATAATATCTTAGTATAAGGGAAAATAAAATAATTGTATGACGCAATATTAGGAGAACAAACCGACATGAAATTTATTGTGAAAGCACCACCGTTGCGACCGACCTCGTATTTCGATTTGACAATTCTCTCATTTGGTCTATATTACATTTTCCACCTCAGAAAAGCACTTTCTGGAACTTAGTACTTATGCTTGCCACTTTCAACTTTTGAAGGCTTAATCCAGGAATATTAAGCTCTAAAGAATAATAATAACCGTCCATTACTCCATTTCCTATTCTGCTTTACCCCAAATCTGAAGTAGAGAATTCATTCACTTTCTAGTATTAAATTTGATGCTTTTTCCCCTTTCTATTCCTGAGAAAGATTTGATCAAACAAAATTCATCTTTAAAACAAACACACAGTTCAACTTTTTTGTTCTTTCTTTCCTTTTCTATTTCTCTTTGAGGGATTACAAAAAAGAGAAACACAATTATTTTTGCTTCACACCATTTGACGGTCTTATGAAATTTCAACTGCCTAATTAAATTTAACTGCTATGATGTGTTTAATTAATGTGAAAGAAGTATGAGATGTTGTGATGTCATTGAAGAAGAACTAGTCAGAACACTGATAAAACTATATAATTTAATGCTAGTTTTTTCCTTTGTTTTTTTTCTCTCCTTTTTTGAAAGTAGCCATCAAAGGTGTTCCTTCAAGTGTTGTTCTCTACATGTAGTTGTACACTATGCAAAAGCTCTATAGCAGTTCGCAGACTTTCATTAACATTTACAGAACTGAGCTAACTGAAAGGCAATAACAGTTTGGGAGAGTGAAAGAGCCAAAAGAATGGCCACACGTTTGCTGTGTCACAAGCACTATAGCTTTATCTTTATCACTAGCACTAACACCTTGAAAGTTAAGCTTTTTGGTGCTTACGATTGCCCTTGTGTGAATACTTAGTATTAAATCCCAGAACCTGGGAATCTTTGGCTTTTAAGCAACCTTAGCTCCAAGCAATTCTTCTATTCCTCCCTCTTTCTCCATTGTTCTACACACAACTTAAAAACCCCATTTCAATATTTCATCTCCCTTAACTCTTGTGTATGAATTGCACCTCTCTTGTACACAAACAATGCCACAGAGAATGGCAGTGACACATGCAGATCTGGAACCGAGTCGTAAAAGAACAGATTTGAGCAGCAAAACAGGCGCTTTCCTTATAGTCCTAACTATCCTATTAGGCCTCTTTTGCTTCATTCTATGTCTCATAGCAGAGGCCACTCGTTCTGAGGTAAAAAAATTTAATTGTTTTTGCAAATCACAAGACTAGCAATTGCCTGTTATAATTTTTGTGGAGATGATGTGGCAGGCGATTTGGGTTAGTACAGATGATAAAGGAAAGGGAGGAAAATCTGAATGTGTATACAGTGGTAGTGGCAAGGTGCCTTTGCTGTGCTCTGCTTGTGCTTTTGTTGGACTAGCAATTGCCATGGTTGTGGAGCATACTTATATATTGATTGCTGTTAGTAAAATGCCTGAAACGCCTTTAATTACATGGGATCCTGCTTCTGCTCCTTCCAAGTCTCTAACATGGCAATTGGGCTTCTTCTTCCTTACAACTTGGTAAGAGAAATACTTTAACTCGTCATCTTCTTCACTTATTGGAATCCAATAAGTTTACCATTTTCATCTTTGCCAATAATTTTCAAAAAATAGGTGATAACGTTATGTGTTCTATTCATGCTTCACGTCTTTCTCTTAGGGGGTATGTCATATGAAATTTAAATTCAACTAGTCCTACTTAAATTTTCTATGAATATATATATACCAAGTTTATAGTTTTATTATTTCTCTAATATAAACATAAATGAAAGCATGTGAGGTAGATACTAGTAGCAATTACTGAAGTTTGAATATTGTAGGATTTGTTTTGCGGTTGGGGAGGTTCTGTTATTGGCAGGAGTGAGTGTAGAGTCAGGGCATTTGAAGAATTGGGGTAAACCAAAAGGCAGTTGCCTAATAATCAGAGAAGGTTTGTTCTCAGCAGCTGGGGTGTTTGCTTTAATCACAGTCTTCCTTGCTGCTGGTTTATACTTAACAGCATTACGTGCCCAAAGAATATCCCAAGAACTAGAAAGTGTTCGAAGAGAAGTGCTTGAAACCTCTGTTCTCTATTCTTCTCCACCAACATCACCTCAACGACAACAACTCACAAGTGTTGGCAGAGAGAACCCCATATCCACACACAATCATCAACATGAGCATCTTCCTTTTTCATTTCCAACTCCTTTTCACAAAAGTTTAAACAATGTGTAAACTAAGTAAAGGATATTTTCAGCCTTTGGCCAAAAGCTAAAAGCTGCAACTGCAAGTGAAGTAAGAGGGAAAATATACCAATTCATTTCATTTTGTAAATAACTTAGTAATAAATTTGATTTTTGTTTGGTTGGAACTTGGAAATTATCAAATGGGATTATAACATTATTTCATCTCTATTCAAAAACCCACAATGAAAACAAGCTTTGAACATGTGTGAACTGAAGTCCTTTGCTAACTGGAATATTCTCTACATTCGTTTTACATAATCTCGTGAAAGAGCTGGGTTATTTATGCCTTGACAATTTTTTTTTTTTTTTGTAATCAAAATAATAGTAAGGATAAGTTACTATCCAATAACATGCCTAAGTCACATGAGAGAGCAAACATAAGCTCACCCAAAGAATTATCTCTAAGGGTTGCCCACTAAACAAATTTTTTTCTCATAGGAAGGCTCGAACTCAACACCTAAAAAATATTGAACCTTAAGCGGAATCCCTCTGATTAACTGAGCCAACCTACAGACAAATTATGACACTAAGTTTTATCCTTCTTCGAAAAATTAAGAAATTATATTCACATTGATGAAATGGTGAACAATTTTTTTTTTTTTGGCTAAACGATAAATGAGACATTAAAATTTTAGGAAAAGTTCTCATTAAATGATGTGACAATTAATTATAATATATCTCATGGTGTTAATATTAAGACTCCAAACACAAAGCACAAGAACATAAAAGATAGAAAGCAAAAAATAGAGATGGTCAAACAAACCAATCCACGAGGCATGCCTTGATTCTTTCTAAGTTGAAGAGGAAATTTGAATCACGTCAATAAAATTTACCAGTCAAATTGAATATTGTCTAACTAATAAAGAATATTTTTTTTAATATGTAGCATACATACTAGAATATCTTATAATATTTTTTTCCTACTTTAGGAATTGAGAAACATCCTAGTAACCTACACTATCTTTGTATGGTCTTTGATTCTTCACCAATATTCTAACTTATAAAATGCACTATCAAATCAATACTAATATTTGCTTACAAGTGTTTTGGAACTTACAATTCCCTTGTCAACGGTAACCTGGTCTTTCTTCACAAGTGATCTTTCATGTTATAAACGGCGTCGTTTAGATGAGTCAGGGAAGTGGTTTATCCTATTCCTACCTATCCGGCTTTTTGGAAATCACATGTTTAAATATGAATGAAAGCATATCTTATTTGCTTTGTGTTAAGAGTCTAATGGAATTGTCCTTGTTCTATTGGATCACCATTAGATCTCTCAATTTTCTGAACAATTGAATTATAATCTTTTTGTCCTCATGAAATTGTTGCAATGATAAGTTTAAGATCATGTGCAACACACGTGTCAAATAGACTAGTTTAAGCATATAAATGTAATTTATTTGATCATAACCATAGAAAGTGGGGAAAAAAAAAAAAAAAGAGTTGNAAAAAAAGAGTTGAAATGGATCTAGTACAAAATCTGCGGGTAACACGTACCCATTTGAAGGAGGACCATGATTGATTTATGTCCATGGAATGAATGAGACCATGACCATCTAACCCGTACCCTTCAGGTTAGATCCAAATTCCAACCCATACGATCCGCACTGCTATTTAAATTTTCTCCAAAAATCGGAACCTCTACTCTCTCTCTCCCTCTCCCTCTTTCGGGCTCCGGAAATTAGTGTTTGCTCTCCCCATAACTCTCAATCCAATATCTAGGGTTTTTCCTTCTTCTTCCCCGATATTCGATCTTCGAATATCTATAGATATACTCCAATTCCGGCTAGGGTTCGCAATCGAATTCAATTAGCACAACCATGTCGCTGAGGCCTAATGCCAGAACCGAGGTTCGCCGCAACCGGTACAAGGTGGCCGTCGACGCTGATGAGGGCCGCCGGAGGAGAGAGGACAACATGGTTGAGATCCGAAAGAGCAAGCGCGAAGAGAGCTTGCAGAAGAAGCGTCGCGAAGGTCTACAAGCTCAGCAGCAGTTCCCTACTTCTCTTCAAACTTCAACTGTTGAGAAAAAGGTATCGATATTGCATCTTTTTGTTATTCTGTAGTATATGCATTATATCCTTTTATGTTGTATGGTAAAAATTAGGGCTTGATCGTGATCTGTGGATGTAAGATTCTAGGATTTAAGTGTTTGATCATGTGCTTGTGATTATTTTTGTGTGTTTATTCTTATTCTAATTGGTTGGATCGTACATATGGATGGGATTTGATGGGGGTTTTTTTCGCTGTTAGCTACTGTGATAGTTAGTTATGGTTTTGATGGTTATTTATGTCGTTGCAGTTAGAGAGTCTTCCTTCAATGGTTGCTGGGGTTTGGTCGGATGACAGTAGTATGCAGCTGGAAGCCACTACGCAATTTAGGAAGCTGCTTTCAATTGGTAATTCTCGATTCTATTCTGTATATTATCTTGCCTTGTTTCTGTGTTGAGGCTTCTATTTAGCAACAAAATTTGCTATATTTCTGCTACAGAACGGAGCCCTCCCATCGAGGAAGTTATTCAATCTGGTGTTGTACCTCGTTTTGTTGAGTTTCTCGTTAGGGAGGATTTCCCCCAACTTCAGGTCTGAATTTCTTTGCATTCAGTCTTATTTGTTTTCCCTTTGAACCCTTATTCATTGTGGAAATATTGATATCAATTATGTTTACTAATTATTTGTATTACATGTTATTTTGATTTTAGTTTGAGGCAGCATGGGCTCTCACAAACATTGCATCAGGTACTTCTGAAAACACCAAGGTGGTAATTGATCATGGGGCCGTCCCAATATTTGTTAAGCTACTTAGTTCTCGAAGTGATGATGTTCGGGAGCAGGTATGTTAATATTAGAATGTGGTGGTAAGAGTAATTTTTTTGCATTTTTTTGATTGAAGTCTCCTGAACAAGTATTCTCTGAAATTGTAGGCAGTGTGGGCATTGGGGAATGTTGCTGGTGACTCCCCTAGGTGCCGTGATCTTGTTCTTAGCCATGGGGCCCTGATCCCACTCTTGTCCCAGTTGAATGAGCATGCAAAACTTTCAATGCTGAGAAATGCCACATGGACACTATCCAATTTTTGCAGGGGCAAACCACAGCCTCCATTTGAGCAGGTAGATCTTTTTCTCTTTATTGGTTAGCTTCAATTCACTTTTGAGAGAGCATTCTTTGGCATATTCTTAATGTTGAAATTTTGATGAACAGGTGAGGCCAGCGCTTCCAGCTCTAGAGCGTTTGGTTTTTTCAAATGATGAGGAAGTTCTGACAGATGCTTGCTGGGCACTGTCATATCTTTCTGATGGAACAAATGACAAAATCCAAGCAGTTATTGAGGCAGGTGTATGTGGCCGACTAGTGCAGCTCCTTCTGTAAGTTTTAAAACTGCCATACCTTGTCAACAATGGTTCTATTGTTTTGTTGTTTCTTTTCTTAACACAAACTCTTTGCATGTTTTTCAGGCACCCATCACCTTCAGTGCTCATTCCAGCCCTTCGCACAGTGGGAAATATTGTGACTGGAGATGATATGCAGACTCAGGTAATGACTTGCCAACAGTTGTGACAATTACTTGGTACATATATTCTGTAAAATGAATTTTTTTCTTTTTGCATAAATATGTTGCAATTGCTAGTATGCCTCAAACTTCCACCAGCAGATCATGTGTATATTAGACTAACAAATTAAGAAACTTTGGCAGTTAGGCTTTGTTTGAGTAAAAATAAAATATGACGATATTTAGGAAATGAAAAAACTCAGGTTGGGAGGCTTTCTTTTGCATTAAATATTCAATGTTAATTAGGGTTTCTATAATATCAATTCAATCCTAGCTATAAATTATTTATATGTAAATTTTGTGGGTTGATGTTAAGTAGTAAAAATGCTGATAACCTATTACACAACGGAAATGAAGTTGAATGCGTAGAAGTCAGGAGTTAAATTAACTTTATCACACTGTGGACATGGCTGTCTTGGGTCTAGTTGTAAATTCATAATTTCAAATTGAAATTGAGTAAACTTGAAATCTTTGGGGGAGAAAAAGAAAGGAATACATGTAGGAAGAGTTGGGTAGTTGTACAATTATCGTCCTTGCATTTTTTAAAAGTTAAAACACACATGCGCACACACAAAATCAGCCATCCCCATGAATCTAGTATTTTCTTTCCTTCTTTTCTTGTATGTGTGTAATATGCTATACGTTTTCTAATTTTACTGAAACTCTATTGTCAGTGTATCATCAATCATGGTGCACTGCCATGCCTTTTGAGCTTGTTGACACATAATCATAAAAAAAGCATCAAGAAAGAAGCTTGCTGGACCATATCAAACATCACAGCTGGAAACAGAGAACAGATACAGGTAATTTAGTGAATCCTGCTTGATGATTAGTTGATGTTAGATTATGTAGTTAACCAATTCCTTATTGTTGTCCATATGTTTTTGCCGGTTCCACTTTTCTGTAAGTTTTGATGTTTTATAGTTACATGTATATATCAAATTGCATTTCTAAATTGGGGAATTGAACTTTTTAAATTACTAGAGTATGTTCTAAGTTTCCAAATCTTTGTTAAGGGATATTTTTGTTGCTATTGGTTCATACATTCATGGGGCCACAAATAGTAGTTGATGTGGAGATGGGGTGAAAGAATAGCTGAATTATGTCTAATTATTTGTCAGGTGAGACTAATCAGAGAAGAGAAGAATGATTTGTATCTGCTAACTGACCTTTGGCCTTGTGTGGTCCCTTAAGAAGAGTTTGAGTATGAGGTCACGGTATCAAAGACCATGAAATTGTGTTAGTTTGACTTATCAATTGAAGTGGATGAAATTTAAGCATTTGTATCAGAGGTTCTAAACAGTGAAAATTGGGCTTTTATCTCGGTGCAAGTAAATCATAAAAGATTTTATATTTCTTTTATGATCTTGATTGTGTTTTTGTTGATCTCTGTTGTTAAGACCAAGGTTTTCAGTTGATCTATCTGTTTCTGTATATGTTACAGTTGATTATTCTTTCAAAAAGCTCTATGGAGTTTATATGCTTTAATATGATGTAGGCTGTTATTGAAGCTGGTCTGATTGCTCCCCTTATCACTCTTCTGCAAAATGCTGAGTTTGACATTAAGAAAGAAGCTGCATGGGCAATCTCAAATGCTACATCCGGTGGCACTCATGACCAGATTAAGTACGTGACTTTTCTTTCATTGGTTTTGCTTTATAAGGTTTAAGTTGTGACTTTATGGTGTTGACTTCTCTTGTGTGGTTGTAAGGTACTTGGTGAGTCAGGGTTGCATAAAGCCTATCTGTGATCTGCTTGTTTGCCCCGACCCAAGAATTGTCACTGTCTGTTTAGAAGGCTTAGAGAATATTCTCAAGGTTGGGGAAGCTGAAAAGAATCTTGGTAACAGTGGAGATGTCAACTTGTATGCTCAGATGATAGATGATGCTGAGGGTTTAGAGAAGATTGAAAATCTGCAAAGTCACGACAACAATGAAATATACGAGAAGGCTGTTAAAATTCTTGAAACATACTGGTTGGAAGAAGATGACGAGACACTACCTCCAGGTGATGGAGCTCAAACTGGTTTCAATTTTGGAGGCAATGAGCTTCCAGTTCCATCTGGTGGATTCAACTTTGGTTGAAGAACATTTCTTGAGAGGGTAGGTACTTTACATCTCAATGTTCTCTTCATTGTTGGTCTATATTGTAGTCATTTGGTTTAAAACATCAGAATTATTTTCTAAACCTTTTGTTTTGGCTTTAAAAATTGTAGGGAGTCGGTTGGATGGAACAGGAGTCGATGCTGGTGTAGCTGTTGGGGTCGAGTCAGGGGGGTCGGTCATTGCACCTTGTGGTGTCTGGTTTTAGTCTGGTCTTGTGTCTTTTGTGGTAACGAGGTGCAGGGGTGGGTAAATTTACACTACCATGTCCAAATAAGAAGGGGGCTGGTGGGTTCAACTGCAGCATAATGGCCTTGTAAGCGGGGGTTGTTGTATTAAATATATATACATATGCTGTGGAGAAAGTATCCAGGAGGTTATATGTTGCGTTAGCAGGGACCCGGATTATTGGGTCATGGGGGAGGATGGGTTTTCTTGAATGCGGCTTTGAGTCCTATTTTTTCTTGAGTCGGAGTTGTATTGGTAACTTCTACCGAGTCGGTATTTCATTTGGGTGAATATAGTATTCAAAAACCAAATTTATGGTGTATTCGGGGTAAAGAAGTAGTGCTATTTTTGTGCGTGAATATCTTGGTTTTATGCAAGTTTTTACTTCCTCTAATCATCTACTATGGCTCTATGTTAGTACCTAAAATGCGGAATTGGCTCTGGTTGATTGAACCAATGAAAGAAATCAACTGAGGTTGGAACTTATTTGATTACTAAACCACTAATGCAAGCTTCACTAGAATCAATGCCTAAAGAATGACATCTTGGGAGGATGCCGTCAAATCCAGAAGTTCATATGAATTAAAAGGGGGAATGCCAGAAAGAGAAGAGGAAAAGAATAAATCAAATAAAGGGCTATCCACAAACAATTCTGTTACTGTCATTGAACAATTTCCAGGCTGTGAAGGACAATTTTATGCTGCATTTGCCGCTGCAAAAATCCTTTTAAGATTAGAACGACGAAACTAAGGGAGGGTAAATTTGGCGCAAGTGGTCCCTTTATCTATCTGATCTAGAGGCCATCCAGAGCCACAAGGGTATTGTGAGCTTTCATTTTCATTACCTATCACATTGTGTCTGGCAAATTTTTGTACATTTACTATCAGTCTGTTAATGTCCTTTTCTTTTCTTCCTTCTCAGAGTTAAACTTGTGCTGTGCATCACATTCACATTTCTTTAACAAAATCCTAAGTTAAATGGAATTATAACGTTTTCTTCTTTTTGCCATTCATACGTTGTGCTTTCTTTGCAGAATCCTGATGTATAATTAGTTTCAATGTTCCATGATTTTTCTTTTTAAGGCTAAAAGATGTAATGTATAGTTTGGGGTCAGAAGGATATTTACTCGACTATGACCGAGAAAGAACATAAAAGATCAGTGTTAGAATTGAAATCAATATCCAAATAAATCAGAAATGAAACGAACTCTGATACAAAAGATGGTTAATGAAGAAAAAAGTGCAGGTCTTGTTCCCTGCTTGCTGCGACTCTGTGAGCCTCTGCTAGAACTCGAGGAATACAGGCAGCAGAGCCATCTACCGAAACTAAAACTTTGGGTCAAAAGTCGAACTGTAGTGCTCTGAAGCTCTTGCAAGAGCAACATCAAAGGTATTATTTGGTGACGTTCACAGCATGCATTTCTCACAAATATACCTTTACCGAACCTTTGATCACATGCACCAACTGGAACTGGCTGCGCCCAAAGGGAAAGTTTCCGTGTTCAAGGCTGGCCTCGCCCAATCTCTCCCCTGCGACTTCACATCCCCATCTTGTGTCTGTGTTTGGGTTTAAAACTGTGAATTGTCCTTTGCTGAGATTCTCTAGCTAAAACCCCTCTCCTTAACAACCCCCTTCACTACTCCCTCTGGCACAAAACATGCATGCTGCCCGCCTCCAATTGAAGTCAATAAATTGACTATTGATGATGCTCCTATAACATTATCTCAAGTAGATTTCAAATTCTTTTTTTTGAAGCCTAATGAGATTTCTGCAAATACTAGAATATAAACATGTGCACCTAAAAAGTCCTGAGTTTTTTTAAGCACCATAGAAAGCCCAAAGTTAACAGTAGTGCTATTCTAAGTCTAAACAAAAGAAAATTATAAATAATATAAAAAAAACTGAAAAACCATCTCGAAAGTGTTCTGATCCCAGTATTTCAATGGTGATAACAACATGTACTGAACCCGCCAATACAGAGATAATTCTTGTTTATTCTGAGATTACATATTATAAACATAAAAAGAAGCCTTATCTATGAGACCCACATATAAAGATTACCTTTTTTTTTTATGTGTTTATTTCTGGAGTTCATATGGCTGGAGTTGCCATCCCTAGAGCTCTCAGTGTGTAGTTATGTTTTTGTTAGGGGGTCTTGTCCCGCATCTTGTCAAACAAAAACAAATCTATGAGACCCACTATAAAGAGGACTTTTTATGTGTCTAAAGAAAATGTACTATGCTAATGACATGTGGGTGTCATAAGAACAAGAAAATTAAATGTTATGGGTTTTATTTTTGCAATGTACTTTTTTCCTATTTTCTTTGGTGCATTGTGCTTCTATGTAACTAATAAAAAGAATATATACTGCTTAAGAATCTCTCCTAATACACAGACAACTTAATAGGTTTTCGTAATCAAATCCCAAAACCTTTGTACAAGATATACGGATGAATGAGGAATGAATCGACACACAAGTTATTAATAACACTTTTATTCTACTTTATAAGGATTTTTTCAAGCTCTTAATATTTACATGAATGACTTAAATTTTACGGTTTCAATTAATTAAAATAAATATAAACTAAATTAGATACCGCTTATACAAGCGTACATAGTACAATTGGTCTAAGAATTTTTCAAAATAGTTAACCATTCAAGTTTAAATCTTTATTCTCCTATATCATCATCTTGAAAATTTAGCTTTATCTATTTAATGATTAAAAAAAAAAAAAAAAACAAACTTTAGACACCACCAAATTATAAATATTAAAAGTTTTAGGAATTTTACATTTTTTAAAATTAAAGAGTTCTGGTTTGTCACCGATGAAACTGGATTAGGCTGGCTAGTCTTTTATGGTGGTAAATTATGTTTTTCCCCCTCTCTTNATAAACTAATTTAGATACCGCTTATACAAGCGTACATAGTACAATTGGTCTAAGAATTTTTCAAAATAGTTAACCATTCAAGTTTAAATCTTTATTCTCCTATATCATCATCTTGAAAATTTAGCTTTATCTATTTAATGATTAAAAAAAAAAAAAAAAACAAACTTTAGACACCACCAAATTATAAATATTAAAAGTTTTAGGAATTTTACATTTTTTAAAATTAAAGAGTTCTGGTTTGTCACCAATGAAACTGGATTAGGCTGGCTAGTCTTTTATGGTGGTAAATTATGTTTTTCCCCCTCTCTTTTGCAAAGGGATACTATAGATTTTACAGTCACATAATTGGTGACTCCAGCTAATAAGACAGTTATATTCACAACCTGAAATATTGTCTTAGCCCATTTAAGTGTAACATATGTCTTTTTTAAATGAAAGAAGAGACAATTAGAACACATTATTGGAAATTTGGAACCCTCTCATTAAGTCTCAATCACTTCCCAACCATGTACCAAAAAAAATCACTTCCCATCCGAACATTTAAAATCAATGTAGCCCAAATGTGATGATCATTCATCAAAAGCACTATTGAATGAAAAAGAGGGAAAAAGGTTAACTCATTTGTGTACTGCGCAATGTTTACATATATATATGTCATACACGTAGATATCATGAACATGGTGTTGGGCTGAATGGTCATGTACGAATTCCTTTGTCAAGGAAAAGGGGAAACTTACAGGTCAGGAATTGAGCAAATTATAACAAGAAAAACAAAAACATAATGATGTGAATATCAAATGTGTGTGTAGTTAATCAACTGAAGATTTTTATCGTAATAGAATATTCAATGCTTAATTATAAAATGTTTAGTTACGAACAATTTTATTTTACCAAACAATCTGTGATCAAGTGGCCACTTAGGTCATCCCCAAAACTTGTAAGTTTTGTATTCAAACTCAAAGTTGTGGCCACTTATATCATTGTTACTGTTGTTAGCATTAGCCATGCCTATTGAGACCTATTGACTATTAAACAGAGGATATAAATACATAAAAAAAAGATATAATTATTAAACTTTTAAACCAAATTTGTTCCAGTGCAATGCATGGCATTGTTAATTTTTTTCCTGAAATTTATAAAAATTAAATCACATAAATTGTAACACTATAAACAGAGTAGTCTAGAAAAGAAATAAATAATAAATCCTTGAAAAAGGCAATAGGAAATAATCTCATAAATGCATTTGATTAACATAATAAAATAAATTATTAAAACAGAATATGAAACTTTCCCTTTCATTTTGTGGCTAAAACAATTGAAGAAATCATGATAGAAACGAATTCATTGTAAAAAGAAATGGAAAGAAAAAAATTGAACATAAAGGAAAAGAAATGATACTTTAGACTAGGAGAACAGACTAAGTGATATATGTTTAAAGCACGGATAGCTTAGTTTGCCCCACAATGAGACATTATAAGGTTAAGCACTTGTTAATTTATCGGGAAAATTTTGGGTACAAAGTTTATTGAGAGAGGATAAGATAGAATTTTTTACCACCTTCATTGTGTAGACTAAAAAATTGGATAACTTAATTTAGGTAGAAAATGAGAACAAAATATTATATTAATACTAAACAAAATGAAGATATTTAAAAAGGAAAGTCATTAGGTGTAATTTAGGGGAGGAAGAGCTCTAACTCAATGGAGCATGTATGTAGTCATAAGGTTGGTCATTTCACCCTCCCTTTTTCAATTCGATTTTCCTCGATTGCAATTACAGTTGCTATTTACCTATAAGTAATAAAATAAAATAAAAATTAGTGGAAAAGAGAGAAGATAATTTACTAAAAATCAGGGGGGTAAACTTCCATAGTAAAAATATGTGAAATAGAAAATGAAACTTCCTTTGCTTCTTTGAGTTTTGTGCAAAAGAAAACTGGAGACAAGAAAAGAAAATATGAAAACAAAGGGGGAAAAAGTTAAGCCCAAAATACAAATCATCAATGAAAGATTCAAAATTCAACTCATGACACTATTAATTTCATCATTTTCATCACCACCATCAACAAAGAATGAGTCGTTGAGCAACAAAGAAGAAGAACGAAGAATAAAGAAGAAGAAATTAGGGAAATTTTGGGTAATTGGTTTCAATTTGGACTCCCTTCAGCCAATGGCATAAGAAAACCCATCTGGCCAGAAACAACATCGTTTCAACAAATTCAAAATCCGCACTGAAAGGAAACGACATCATTTCACTTAACCAATTACCTCAACATTACTCAAAATGACGCCGTTTAGCTTTAGTTTTGGTTTAGCGCGTTTCTTAGCCACATAAATGTGTTTCGGTACATTTTTGGCTCGAAACATCGCGTTTCGAAATGTACCTAAAAAAGAATAGGTTGGTATACGCTTTGCATTTCAAAGATGTCTCCAAAACGGGTACACTTGGAAAATCCCCGTTTCGATGCTACATAGTTAGATACACTCTGAAATAATTGGATAGAAAATTCATTTGTTGGAAAGATTTGCAAACTAGTGAACACAATTTGAAAGTTAAATAGTGAAACTATTTAACATGATTGGAATAGTCCTCTTACATTAAATATTATGGTTCTTACGANTCCTTTCGGCCAATGGGATAAGAAAACCCATCTCGCCAGAAACAACATCGTTTCAACAAATTCAAAATCCGCACTAAAAGGAAACGACATCATTTCACTTAACCAATTACCTCAACATTACTCGAAATGACGCCATTTAGCTTCAATTTTGGTTTAGCGCGTTTCTTAGCCACATAAATGTGTTTCGGTACATTTTTGGCTCGGAACATCGCGTTTCAAAATGTACCTAAAAAAGAATAGGTTGGTATACGCTTTGCATTTCAAAGATGTCTCCGAAACGGGTACACTTGGAAAATCCCCGTTTCGATGCTACATAGTTAGATACACTCTGAAATAATTGGATAGAAAATTCATTTGTTGGAAAGATTTGCAAACTAGTGAACACAATTTGAAAGTTAAATAGTGAAACTATTTAACATGATTGGAATAGTCCTCTTACATTAAATATTATGGTTCTTATGATAAGAAGATGTGTCATTAGACATACAAATAATTAATATTTTAGTGGTTATTTTATCTATTATAAATGTGCTTGTTAGATGAATACAACATAGATCTATATTAAATTTATGATGGCTAACCTTTAAAATATAGTTGGAATTGTTATTTAGCGCATTCTTGAACTACCATAAGTTCATATAAAATTTATAATTGTTAACTTTCAAAATATGGTTGAAATTATCGTTGAGCGCCTCCTTGAACCGCCATAAGTTAAAAGTAAATGTATGACTGTTAAGTTTCAAAATATGGTTGGAATTCTCGTTGAGCGCCTCCTTGAACCGCCATAAGTTAATATTAAATGTATGATCGTTAGCTTTCAAAATACGGTTGGAATTCTCTTTGAGCGCCTCCTTGAACTGCAATAAGTTAATATTAAATGTATGACCGTTACCTTTCAAAATATGGTTGGAATTCTCGTTGAGCGCCTCCTTGAACTGCAATAAGTTAATATTAAATGTATGACAGTTAGCTTTCAAAACACGGTTGAAATTCTCGTTAAGCGCTTTTTTGAACTGTCATAAGTTATGACCGTTAACTTTCAAAATACAGTTGGAATTATCGCTAAGAGCTTATTCAAACTGCCGTAAGTTGATATTAGATACATGATTGTTGTTAAGTGCTTCCTCAAACCGCCACTAAAGCCCACCTTTCATATAATTTAAGTTAAGAGATAATTGAAACTAAACTTGAAATTAAAAATACAAATAGTGTATTCTTGTTATATTAATCATTAATTTTATGTAATATTGATTAACTCAAATATTGACTTTAATTTATTTTTTTTGGCTGTTAGATAGATATAGTTAGAGTTTTTAGCTAAGTACATGAGAAATGAAAATTTAAACCTTAGACCTCAACCTTCTAAAAAAATTTCTATATCAATTGTATTATATGTGATTATGTTATATAAGACTTGTTTAAGATATTCATGTACCCAAAATGTTTGAATGGTACCTAAGTTAGGTGTTTTTATTGTCAAATGGATTATATTTTCATTAATAACAAATGGCAAAACACCATAATCGTATTTAAACATGAGAATATAGAATATTCATCGATTCTCAAACCCTCATTGAAACTTTTGAAACATCCTATGCTTGTAAAGAGAAACGTGGTAGTGTGAAATATCTTGAAACATGAATAAAGCTTGGGTAATAATTGAATACTTAATTAAGAATTTTATATATATATCACCAAACCACACATTTAACAAATTTACATTATTTTCAATAATGATAGCAATTAGAAAAGATGTTGAATTTTGATACATTTGAAATAGTTAACAATTTTAGATTTGAAATAGAAATGAGTGTTAAAGAATAAGATAATAGAGGTGTATTTGGACCAAGAAACAAGTGATAGAAGAGAATGAAAAACAAGTGCTAAATAGAGAAAAATTGTGACCAAATGAGAAAGGAGTTGAATCCCAAAAGTGGTATCTTGGTTGACTAATCAAAAGGTGGAGAGTAGAGAGACATAGATGCAACATATCTGACTTTACAAGGAAAATGTAGGTGACACACAATATCATATTATGCTTCACTGCACTGTACACCCACAACAAAAACACAATCACAGATCATTCATTATTATTATTACTAATAAATCCAACCCAGCCCACCAAATAACTCACTCAAATCGCGCCCTTTTTGTTCATTTCAGGACCTTTTGGCGGGTGATCTGTTGGGTCAACAGGTTTGGACCAGGGGTATTCTCGTCATTTCACGTCGCCAGAGTTAGGGTTTCGCGTCCCATTTATATACAGGTTGCTCTTTTAGATCCGCTGCGGCTGGTTGCGCGTGTGTCGGTTCGGTTCCTCTCTCTATCTTTCTCTGTGTCTCTCTCTCTCTCTCTCGCTCTTCTCACACATACTCTCCCTTCACTGCATGTCGGTTTCTTATTTTAGGCTCCGCCGAATTCCGATGCGTTTCATTCCCATTCTCAAATCCCCTTCTCTTCTCTTCTCCTGAGCCTCTCTCTCTCTCTCTCTCTCTGTTCCTCATTCATTCATTCATTCCGGATTCTGATCAGGGAGAGAATCAGAGGAGATTCTCACCTCTGCTTTCTACTCTTTGATCTCACCTCAATCGCTTTCTCTTCGCTTAGTTCAGACCTTGATTGGTTGTTTTTTCTTGGTCACCCGGTTTCACTTCGCTTTCTCGCTCTCGCTCTCGCCGTAGCTTAATCGAGAGTGATTAGCGATACCCAGTTCCCAAAATCACTTCTTTTCATCTGGGTTTTGCTTAGATCTTCGATATAGCTGATCGAAATGGTGGATCCGACTGGAACAGTGAGTGATCACGCCCTTTTCCCTTTGATTCCTTATCGCGTAGCTTTGATTTGAAAAAGGTGTAACTAATCGAGCTGGTTTTGTCTTGTGTTTGCAGAGATCAGAAGTTGACGACGCTAATAACAGGAATCCAAATGAGGCTTCATCAGAGGAGAGCCCAATGAATGAGCAGAAAAAGACATGCGCTGATTGCGGCACAACCAAAACCCCTCTTTGGAGGGGTGGTCCTGCTGGGCCTAAGGTCATTTGATTGATCGATCAGAACCCATTTTCTGTGTTTTCCTTCACTGACTAGGAATAGATCAGTGCATGTTGATCCATGATCTGATTTTGATTAAACCCGTTTTGATTTGCAGTCGCTGTGCAACGCTTGCGGGATCAGAAGCAGGAAGAAGAAGAGAGCGATTCTGGGTATCAACAAGGGAAGCGCAGAGGATAACAGAAAGGGAAAGAGAAGCACTAATGGTGGTAGCAATAAGCTTGGGGATAGTTTGAAGCAGAGACTAATGGCTTTGGGGAGAGAGGTTTTGATGCAGAGATCAACAGTGGAAAGGCAGAGGAAGAGGCTAGGGGAGGAAGAACAAGCAGCTGTGTTATTGATGTCTCTTTCATATGGCTCTGTTTATGCTTAAATGCCCTTTTTACAATAAGAAATTAAGAATAGTCTCAGCTTAAGCTCTTAGGATGCACCCCTAACCTTAAAGTGTATCTTCAATGTCAGTTTCGTTCTCTAGTCAATTCTCTCTGTGATTAGTTTCTCTAGCTATTTTAGTAACTGACTCTTGTTGGTGCTATGAGTGCTTCAAGAATTGTAAGAAATTTATGATTAAATTCCAATTTTGGTATTATATACGAGTCCTCTCTCTATTTTCAATTTCATTTTTCATTCTGTGAATCGCTATCAATGTTTCAATCAGCGCAGCACAAAATGTGAGTGAGACACAAATTAAATCGACAATTTTCAATGATCTCTTTTCCTTTCAATATTTGCGTCATAAGCGGCAAAGGTACATAAGCGAGGGTGTCTTATGTGCGCCAAATTTTGGTTGCTAGTAGCTTGCAAAAACCTGTATGTCATATTTGCTTTAGCGATAGCCAGCTAGATATTGTTCCAACTTAAAATCTAGTATTCTACATTTAAGGCCAAAGAAAAAAAAAAAAAAAAGTACAGTATTTAGGTGATTCATTCAAATAGGTAAAATTCGAATACAAATTAACGTATATCATCATTTAAAAAATTACAAAAAAAAAAAAGATAGCAAAAAAAAAAAAATATACAAATTAAAAAGAGGAGGGAACATGAAATATCATATTTCCCGCTATGCTCTTTCTCTTTCATTCACAGTCACGCCATGGTGTTGCCTTTATTGAACTAGGAATTAAGATTGCGCGGCAAAGACTTTATGGTATGTGATGTAATACATTATTTTTGTTTATATATATATACTTAAATTCTGAAAACGATTTTAATATTAGTTTTTTTTTTTTTTGCCATGGTGTGGTGTATTAGTTACATTATTATAAATTAAATATCATTAGGTGACTTGTTAACATAGTGATATTAGAATAATTTTAACAGAAATTTTATGGGGCGTTTGATAAACATTCTTTTTTCGTTTCTAGAAATCATATTTCCTAGGAATGATGATTATTAGGAATGTTACAAATGTGTTTGGTTAACCTTAAACATTTATGAGAATGTTACACAATGTTTCTTGGAAATTTTCTAACTCTATGTTTGTTTTAATATAATTTTCTTGGGAATCTTAGCACTTTTTTTAAAATTACCCTTATCTATTTTAATTCAAAGAAGATAATTAAATTACTTCTTATAATTAATGAATATTTATTTAAAATGATTCTTTATTTAAAATTAAAAATAAGTAAAAAGTAGCATTAGAAATTAGCAAAAATAAAATATAAAATAAAGTATAAACAAAAATAAAATAATTTTGGCATTATTATGATTATGCCATTAGTAATAATATATTTGACTTTTTATGTCTAAAACATTTTTTCATGGCATAGGAATTCAAGATTCCCACCACTCCCTTATAAAAAAGTTTTTGTAAAAAATTTATCCTAAAATCATTTTTGAAAATTCTACTTTTTTGAGAATATTTTTTTAAAACATTGTACTAAATATGAAAATATTAATTTTTTAAATTAAAATTCTCAAAAAACTGAAAAAAAAAACCGTCTATTAAACGCAGATAAATCATTTGAAAAATAAAAATAAAAACATGGCAAAGAAAAAAGGAATTAAAAAGAAGAGGGAACGCGAAATTCATAGTTCCCGCTATTGTCAATTGGTGATGGTGTGTATCCTTGTTGGGTTTATGGGTCAGAGGAGAAGGCAACCCTCCAAGACCTTGTTCTGCGGCGCCTAGGTATTATCAGTGCAGTTAGGTAACGCTGTAACGGACTTTTTTTTTTCTTTCTTTTTTTCCGTTTCTCAAGCAGAAAATGAGGAATTGCTGCCGTTACTTATACACACACTACTACACTAGCAAGCGTTTTTTTTTTTGAATTATATTTATGGATATGTCATTTTCAATGTTAGAACAACAAAACAAAATAAAGAGAAAATATATTCTTAGCACTGAATCCTTTCTAAATATTTTATTTGTAGGATACTGTAAAATTTGAGTCACTTGAAAAAAAAAAAAATTGAGCTTTTTATTTTTAAGTAAATGTTTGTTACATAGTATAAAATGATCAAAATATCATTTAATGTTACACGGTTATTTTATTTATATATTTATCTTTTATGTGATGATTCGATTATCATGTTAAAAATAATTATATATATAAATAAAATAATTATATAATATTAATGTCTATTTTAATTATTTTACTTGATATTACAAGAACATATTTAAAAAAAAAAGTGTCTTCAATATTTTTTTAGTCTTTTTTTTATAGCTTCTAGAATTACATTGGAATTAACTCAAAAAAAAAAAATTAGATAAGTTGAAAAACTGATATGTAAATTAAATAGGAATCCAATTATCGTAAAAAGTTATATATATAAAAAAAATAATGGTAAAAATAACATAACTCAAAAAAAGTTCACCTAATAGAAAATGAAAAGGAGTGGTAAATTCATAATGAGGTTTTTTGAAACCTTTAGGATTCAGTGAACTCATCTGATTCGTTACAGTTCCTTTGACCAAGTTTGGCGGCTCAATCAATCAATAGAATTTTCCTTCGTTTTTTTTTTTTTTCCTTCTTTTTATATTAATTAAGATTCAGAATAATGATTTCAACGTGGTACAGAATTTGACAAGGACAGAAACTATGCTGAAGTAACTGCAAATCATTGTTGACTAATGAGCTCAAGTGCTTGATAACAATGAACAATCAAGGACAAGGAAGCAGGGAAACTACTGAAACTAAGGTTATTATAAGATAATAACATTTAACACATAAATTATCATAATTTGTCATAAGAAAATGATTATTTGTACAAGTAGTATGCCTGTGTCAGTCAGCGAATCAACAGAACAGGACCTTTGGACCAGATTAATGACATCAGAACTACAAGGATCAGTTAAAGGCGCATGTTATTCAATAAAGATAAAACTGGCATTTATTAAAAAGTCTGATCCCCCAAAAATAATTGTACACAAACTTATCACCAATTATGCTAGGTTGAGGGTTATGCTGGTAGCGTTACACCTTTTTTAGTTGGATAAGATTTAATGAGACTTATAGTGTAATTTTTGTATTATTGTAAAAATCTGAAAAAAAATTAAGTTACCCAATATATGTTATAACACACAGTTCTTTATAAAATATAAGAATAATAGAATATAAAAAAATGTGTCAAAAAGTAAATTTAAAAAAATTGTTTATTGGCACACTTTCTAATATCATGACGTTTTTATATTTTATAATAAACTGTGTATTTTGGCACATACTGTGTGATTCAATTTTACGCGATCTTTGTAATGACACCAAAATCAATAATAAGTTTCACTCGAACTCACCCAACTGAGGGGAGTGTAACGCTACTACCCCTAAAAGGGGGTGGTAGCATAATACTCACTGCATGCTAGGAGTGCCATTTTTGTCATCATATATTTGGCATGAGTCATTTCATTTTGACTTTAACATGAAAAAGTTTAAATAGAAACACCTATGCTATATGTTGATATGAAGCATGTTTATAGTTCTTTTGTGTTATGTTTAAGAGTTTGAAGAGGATAGAATGTAAACATGAAGGGAAGGAAAGGGAGGGAGTGTTACCTTCTCCTTGTTTGGATGTTTAAGTAAAAAAGTGAAATAAAATTTTCTGTTATCTTACTTCACCTATATGGGTGGGGTAAAAATAAAAAAAGATTTTTACTTAGAGTTTGGAGCATAACCAATATTTGATTATGGTACCATCATGAAAATCTCAAAAAATTAAATCACCCAGTATGGTTCACATTCTCAAATTGTTAACTGAATTTGAATTTAACAGTGTCAAAATAAATATTACCTATTTTTTTATATGTTTCTTGTATTGTTCCGTTTATACATTTTACAAAGAATTAATTATTCTAATATGTATTGAGTGATTCAATTTTTTGAGATTTTCACAATAGTACCAAAATCAAAAATTTATTCTTCTCCAAACTCCCAATAAAATATATTTTTTCTACTTTTATCCTACCCATTTGGGTGAGGTAGGATAACAACCTCTTTTTAATGTGAAAAGAACTTAAAGAGATATGTTAGTAATTTTATAATTTTTTTAATTAAAAATATGCTATTACCTCACCTCAATTTAAGGAGAAAAAAAATAGGGGTTTAAGGGGACATAATGAAATTGGGTTCCTTTCTATTGCATTAATAAAACTTTAAAATAATGGAATGTCACTTTTTCCCCTTCCGTTCCATCATTTCTCCCAAGCTTCATCCATCCAAACATTGCATTAATCTTCATAAATTATAATCATAAAAATGCATATTTTTCTGGTGGTGTAAGTATTAATAATTCGTCTCCATATTTTTTTTTACTATCTTTTAAGAAAGTGTGGAATAGAAACTAGGACTTCAATCTTATGAAGTGACCTGTCAGCATCATCTACAATCTATGACCTCTAAATATATTAATATTATGATGGTTGACCAGCTATGATAAAGTCAAACAATCAATAAGGACTACGTTTTCCTTCAAATTGTGTTAAACTCAATTTTTTTTTGTTTAACATTCTCACTATTGTGGGTCACAGTTTAGTTTTAATTTATATTTTATGAGAGAATTATTATGAAAGAGTTCAAATAAAAAGAATTTTAGTAGTCATTTAAAATTTTATAATCTTCAATAATCAACCTGCGACTATTAAATATATGATTACTATTATTTATATCAAATTACAAATGACTACTGGTTATGAAGTACAATTATATATTGTGACCAAAGTAAAATAAAATTCACCTAAAATTCTTTTTATTTGAGTCCTTAATAGTAATTTTTTCAATTTTTATTTTAAATGTTAGCTCAAAAATGGTGAGACGTGTGAGTGTACCATTTCTGTTTTCCCTCTGTCCTCTTACTAGTGTACATAATGTGAGCAATAAATTGATGTTTTATCGCCTTGTGTGCTTCATCACATGCAGTAGCCTTTTACCAAGTGTCACTAGAAGCCGCCTTCAGCAGTCACATTATTGTTGCAGCAAAACCAGACAATGTTTTGGTACAATTTTTTCAGATCCAAAGCACATGTTTAGCATCTAACTCACTCTATTCTCAAATTTTGCTTCGAAAAAATGAAACTTCAATGTTGGTGAATGGTGAGGCCCCCTTATGTTAATGTGTACGCAAAATAGGGTGCTCAAATTTTGCATCATTCACAAATTGAAAAAGCAACTTGATTTATAGCTAGGTGGGACCTATTATGATTATGTACAACTACCACCAATTCTCACAGGGATGGAGCTATAAACATTAAACACTAAAGAGTAGAAGATCTTTGGCCAATTTCACTGATTAACCAGATCCAAGACATTATATGTACAATTAAAGGAGGCATTAACTAGCTTAGAAGTTGTAGAGATGTTCATCTTCCAATTCTTGTAGCCTCTTTTTTCAAGTGTATAATGGAAAATACATGTGGCTATTGTATATTTGTAGCTATTGTTCATCCTGCTATAGTTTAAATGCAATTTCATTCTCATCATTGTTTCATCACAATAATTTCTCAGGAACTTGTTCTGCAATGAATGAGGAAATTATAACTACTTTATGCCAATTCATGATCAGGGAAATAAATCCAATGCTGGAACCTGTTCGTTACGAATTTTCTCTCTCCCTTTTATTTCCTTTCCTTTAAAGAGCTACTTCTTGCGGTGTCTAAAATTATTCATACTTAAGAATATACTTGCAAATGATGACCATGTCTAAAACACAAGGAAGCACTCTATTATGAACACATAAAAACACAAACACACAATATAATTAAACGAACAATATCTTACAAAATCGTGATTTCATGTATAAATTCTCGTTCCCTAATATTTCCGGCTAGAAAATCTAAGTTTATCCCGAGAAAGAGTGCCCCAACTATGCACACTAACCACATTCTTGGCTTCATCAACTAGGCATTGCACTGGACTTAAGTTTGATGTATGCATTCAGCTGTTGTAGCTTTCTACACAACTCAGTTTTTTATGGGCTGAAATTTATGGCCATTTTCATTAGCAGGCAAAAAACCCTGCCCAAAAGTAAACCTCCTTCAGTATCTGAGCCCAGCTTTCAAAGTTTAAGGCCATTTTATTAATATACTCTTAAGAAACTCTTGCAGCATCTTAGCCCAATAAAACATGAAAGGAAAAGCCCAAAGAAGAGGAAAATGTTGTAGTATTTATAGCGTTTTGCGGCAAATTAACTAACAAAATATAGTTTGGAAGACTATTTATCAAAATAGAGCACTGTACAAACTTTTTACATAAATGATGTACTTTTCATTATTTTATTCAAGGGACACGGACAAGATGATTCACATACTTTATAAGTAACATGACTATAATTTGAAGTGTAGCATAACCTCTTTCTCTGTGTGTCTCTCAATAATTTAATCAAAATTACCTTAAATCGGTAAGAAATTTTCAAATTACCCCATTTGTGTAAGTACTTTACTTTGTAAAACTGTATTTTTTTAGTCATTTTACTGCATTTTTCCCTCAAAGCTTTTGAATTTTTTTTTTCCTCACTGTGTGTGTTGATAGCCATTTGCTCAAATAGACTTCTTAACTTAATACCTTAACCAAAAATGAAGAGAAATTGTGAGTTTGAATACTCATAATAATTAAGAGATTTTATTTACAGTACATATGATGCACTGCTACGAACATTGTAAAATTTTTATGAAGGTTACATAGTCAGTGAATGAGNTGTAGTATTTAGGGCAAATTAACTAACAAAATACAATTTGGAATACTATTTATCAAAATAGAGCATTATCCAAACTTTTTACATAAATGGTGTGTTTTTATTATTTTATTCAAGAGACGCGGACAAGATAATTTACACTACTTTGTAAGTAATATGACTATACTTTGAAGTGCAGCATGACTGCTTCTTCTGTGTGCCTATCAATAATTTGATCAAAATTACCCCAAATCGATAAGAAATTTTCAAACTACCCCATTTATGTAAGTAATTTACTTTGCAAAACTGTATTTTTTTTTTAGTCATTTTACTGTGTTTTTCCCTCAAAGCTTTTGATTTTTTTTTTTTCCCTCACTATGTGTGTTGATGGCCATTTGCTCAAATAGACTTCTTAACTTAATACCTTAACCAAAAATGAAGAGCAATTGTGAGTTTGAATACTCATAATAATTAAGAGATTTTATTTACAGTACATATGATGCACTGCTACGAACATTGTAAAATTTTTATGAAGGTTACATAGTCAGTGAATGAGGAAAACTGAAGTTGAACTAGAATTTCGTAATTATATTTCTTTCATCATTTAATTTAATTTTTCTAACTAACTATAACTGATGAATGATGACTCATTTTGAACCTGAAACTCTGCAAACTATTCACAAGCGACAAAGAAAGTTAATAGGATCTTGTAAAATACAATTGGAATGAAGAAAGCACATAATGAAAGGGAAACAAAAATGATGACAATGACTTTCACAGGAAACACTACATTGAATGAAAAATGATATTTTGCTAAAATTAAGTGTCTGAATATGTTGTCCAGAACGAAATGAATTGATAAAAGTTGTCGGGTGAAAATAATATTTGTCATCACTTTATATTATTTCAAGGTTCTGAATGAGTTATTGGATATTTTAATCAAAACTAGCATAACTATAGCATTGCTCTTTTGAATTTCATATCTAATATTTATTAAATAATTATTCATCAATAAAAACAAGATTTTTTTTTTTTTATCAACGGGTGGTATTATCAATTTTGGGTTTGGCTTGTTTAAAATTTAGGCCCAGCACGTATAAAATTAGATTAAAGCTTTAATTTTGAGGCCCGTTAAAAACTCAAGCTTGTTTCACTCTCGGCTTGATTCAGGTTAGTGTGTCGATGTTTATTTTATTTATTATTTCCTTTTTATTAATTTTAAAAATAATAAAATAAATAATTGACTGGTCAGAAAATTACTTTGTTTGATGCATTATCCAAAATCAAATTGAGAAACCGAAAATGAGGAGGAGAAATATTAAAAAATAAAAAGGGATTCCGTATAACAGGGACCAAGTTTATGTGCATGCCCTAAGGGGGGGTGCTTTGGATACCCTTGCCAACTTTGAGTAGGTCCCACTCACCATCATAATAAGGCTTAACATGCCTTCCAGCTAATCCTTCCAACTCAAACTCCTTCTCCATAGCACCATTTTCTTTTGTTTTCCTCCTACCAAATATGCACCACAGACTCACAGCCTAGCTATGTGTAATGTGACTATGTCTCATCTTTAAATTACCATTTTGACCTACATGCCCCATACATCCTGCCCTCCACAAAGAATCCGACCCCATGTGTTTGATGATATCAAATTCGATCTCAAGAAAGGTATAAATAACTAAAAAAAAGCTCCTTTTTATTTTAAATGCAAATAAAAATAATTAATTAAACACGCAAAAAGGGTGCCAACAATTTCTCATCATTAAGGCAAAAGCTCCCAAAGGTCAAGCTTTTGATACAGCACAACCGTGACTACACAGTATAAAGAAAAAGGCAGCTGCTTTACATATCGAATTTTTAAGGTGCACAAAAAATTAAGTAAATTAAAAATTTGAATGAATTTAGTGAAATTTAATAATATTATTTGTGTATATAAAGAATGCGAGTATTTATAAATATGAAAATAACATTGTTGTAATATAAAACGGCAAAAAAAAAAAGAAGAANAAGATAAGCTAAGAAGAGAGAGTCGCTTTTAGTGCCACGCTAGACCGTGCATCATAGCCACCTCGCCAACTCATCTAGCTGAGCTTAGCTTGGTCCAAACGAGGATGATTGGGGCACTCACTCAACGTTTTTTCTGAGAAAGTGTTAAGAGACAAACACTTGTAAAAGTTTGATTGGTGTCAGAAAATGGGAGCTCCCAGATCATTCTCACACCCACCTCAGGATCCTCATTGGACAAAAACAGTTACTACCATAGTCCTGAGTGTATCAGACGAAATTTCTATAAATAAAGATGAGTGCTAAGCTATCACTCATTTTAAGGGTAGTAGCACTATATCTCTCTTAGTTGGGTGAGTTTGGGTAGAATTTATAGTGTAATTTTGATATTATTGTAAAAATCTAAAAAAATAGAGTCACTCAATATGTGTTAGAATACATAATTTCTTATAAAATACAAGAATGTCACAATATAAAAAAATATGTCAAAAAGTAAACTTGAAAAAATTATTTTTTAGCACGTTTTCTTATATCGTGTTGTTCTTGCATTTTATAAAAAAAAAATTGTGTACTGACATATATTGGGTAACTCAATTTTTCAAAATCTTCGTAATGACATCAAAATTACTAGATGAATCATACCTGAACCCATTGAACCCATCAAACCTAGGGAGGCAACCATCCAAGACATTAGTAACAGAAGAAAAGTAATTAATAAACATACAAATAATATTGCATTTTTTTTTTATCCCCTTTTCTTGTCGAGTGGTGCATATTATTATTTGAATAAAGAAAATACAGTAATCGTATGTGTATAATTCAAACTATATAGAAAAATATTTCAATGTGTTAGACGCGAAGTCAAAATCCACGAATGATGTAATGCAATATATAACTATAATATTGGAACGTTAAGCTATGATATATTTTCTCATGATCATCAATTAGCAAAGAGCCGTTAGTAAGACGCTCCAATATAATTTGCTTGTCACATCTATGCCAAGCCAACATCAATAGAAAATAAGGGATTGATGTTATATGATTTTATTTTATTTTGTAACTCAAGAACCATGACCCAACTTTAACTTTTGGATAAAGTCAGATTTACTAAATTTGGAACGAGTCATTCATGTTCTAGGGATTCAGCTATCGAAACACTCACAACTATATCGTTGTATGGTGAAGCTCGAGATCCTCATTCTGTTAATGAGAGATCTTAAATATAAGATCATCTTTTTGCGAGAAGAGTCTTATAATCAATTGATCTACAACTCAATTGACAAAGTTACATGATTTTGACATAATGTAACTAGTAAAATATATTTTTTTAACATCTTGATTTAATTTAATTTACATTATTCTTATTATTCAAATTCTCTACGCTAATAATTACACTAGTTATTTATCTATTAAAAAAAAAAAAAAAAACTCCACACTTCTCTAATAAAGAGGGGAAAGATAAGAAGCAAGCAAGCAATGGGTAATGCCGGGAAGAGATCCAGTCATGTTAACTTGAGTCATGTTGCTTAGATCTAAGCCGTCTATTCTATTTAAAGTCATTTCAACCATTAAAACACATTAATATTTAATGGTTGAAATGAGCTTTAATGAAATAGAAGGCTCAGATCTGAGCAACATGACTCAAGTGACATGACTGGATCCAAATTCGGGTAATGGCCGAGTTCCAATGGATCCAAGAACATTGAAGAAGGACGTTCAGGTTAATTGATTATTTTAATTAATAACAAAGTAAGCATAGATGATGTTGGTGGAATTTTTTATAGTATTTTATCAATAAATACCGTTTTATGTAACAAAAAAATATTGTTAATAATAATTTTATTTCATAAATGAATAATTTAATGAATTAACCGAAATCGCAATGAGTCGGTGACCTTACCCTCATCAACCCAATCTCTATATTTGTTACTGAGCCGCCACACCGTACCCTATCAACATCCATCCTCATCAGTCATCAGCCAGAGGAAGAAACAATATTATTGTATTGGAAATGTTGTTACTCATAGTGGGTGGTGTGGTGTCAATTATTGCCCAAAAATAGTCATCTCCAAACTCAATTACCCATCCAAATTTAAACTACACATTAAAATTTCAGTAAAAAAGATGAGTAAAGCATTTATTTTGACATTTAATTAACTGTAAATATTAACGAAATCATTAGGTTACGTACAAATTGTGAAACAAATTGCAGATCGTAAGGCTACATTTCCAAAGAAATTCAGAGAAAAATTTGAGAGAAAATAGGGAGTACTTCACATTCCTTTTGCAGGGGCAGCTGAAACCTTTGATCGCGCCGCCGATGCTGTCCTTGTCGGAGAGAAGGGTAAATTGGGAAATTCAAGAGGGCAATTTCCAAGTCCCAAGTCTCTGAACAAGTGAAGATAATGGCCCTCCTTCTTAATCTCATTTCCCTTGGAATTTCTAGATCTGCCAATCTGTGCTGTTATTCCCACCATTTCGTTTCTTTTTTTTTCGGTTCTGCTTTCTATCAAAGCAAGAAAAACAAAGTGGACATTAAGGTACTTGCGAACAATAATGAAGCCGTTAACGGTGACGGAGCTGCCATGGACGGAGGAGGAGGGCTGTAGAAGTAGAACGGGAAATAAGGCACAATTGGGTTGGGTGGCGGTGGAGTTGGGTAGTTCCTGTTATTCGGCGGTGGGTAATACGTGCTACCGGTTCCTCCTCCATTACCACCACCGGTGGATGCAGGTGGCGGGTAATAGTAGGAAGACTGGGAAGGTGGTGGCGGAGAGTAATAATATGAGCCACCGCCTCCGCCGGAGCTAGGAGGAGAAGGAGGGGGAGGGCAATTATTGGAGGAAGATGGTGATGGCGGCGGCGATGACGGCGGTGATGGCGGCGGCGGAGAGGGTGGGGGCGGGGATTGGACTTGGTTGCAGGGGTTTTCACAGGCAGAGCACATTGTGCACTGGATCTGCTCCTTGGAATTGGCTTTTAGGTGATCGGCCATTGCTAGAGTGAAGAAGAGAGCAAAGAAACAGAAACAAGCTCTGATTCTGTGAGTTTTTCCCATTTCTCAATGGTTTTCAGATTTTGAGTGTAATGAAAGATCCAAGAAATGAAAGTGAAGTGAGGTTGCTGGAGAAGAGAAAAGAAAGTGTCGGGGAGAGTGAGTGGTGAGTGGTGTTAATGAGGATCTGCAGCACTTTCTCTTATCTTTGAAGCTACACTATACCTTTTTGTTGATGAGGGAAAATTAAATTTAAAAAAAGGTGAAATTATAAGAAAGAGAATAGAGAAAGATAACACCGACACGTTTTACTTTCGCAGAAAGCAGCCATATTTGAACAGGGTTTGAGCTGAGTCCTACGCGGAAACGGAGGTTAATTTTAGTTAACTACCTAACTAGGTAAGCAAGGACAGTGATTCAGTGAATGAGGCTCTGATTTTACCATTTTACCACTTGTTTGTGTTAGGACCTTCCCAGTAAACTGACGTGGGTTGCATGTAAGTTAGCCTAGTTACGGGATGTCATGTGAATGTGTGGGTCTGACACGTCATCAATCTATTATTAGTTTGGCACTGAAGGAGCAGCTCCATACGTGCTAACAAAATTTGGTTGCTACTTCTGATGACGTGGCATACAGGAGCGTAGACGTAAACAAGACGCAACCTCCACGTGCTGCTTTTCCCGTTATCAGCTACGTTATGAGGATTCTCTAGGCCAAGCTGGAGATGGCCGCCAAGTACATTTCCTTTTCTTTTGATGAAAATGCATTGGCTAATGGCTATGTTATTATTGTAACGCAAGTGAAGGAGGGTGGTAAAAATTAAGTATATTATCCAAGAGATCACGTTTATTTTAACTGTGCCCTACAAGAAGAAAACAATGCAAACCATTAATTATATGATTATATGATAAGCTCTATTGCATTATTTGGGGCAATGATATATGGTTGATTTGAATACAAATTGGGTGTGGTAAATATCTGCATTTTTAACTAAAAAGTGTCATCACGATTTCACAAGTAATAATAGTCTTCCAATTACCCTTTAGATGGCTAATTTCTAACTGGAGGGCCATAAAGTAAAACCATCTCTATCAATCCAATAGAATCAAATACTAGAGTGTTTGGTTTCATCAAAACAAACAAGCAACTTAACAGTGATCTATAAATCGCTACAAATTAAAGTCAGACCCATTCGAACCCTTTTCATAAGAATCCAATATTAATAAGGATAAAGCAAAGCTAAATTCATTGATGAATCCCAATGCTTATAGTTTATGGTAATTAAATTATTTTGGTTTCTAATACTATTTGTCAACGGCAAGAGTGAAAAAGGAAGGAATTTTCCACCGCAAATGGCCGTCCACCGAGCCTTTACAGCCTGGTTCGATCGGTGGCGATACCTTAATTAAAAAACACCCCTTAAAGTCCACGAGTAGTTACCAATGGGCCTCCGCGGCAGGCTCCATCACCCAAGAAGGATCACAGTTTTCATTTCCTTTTAGGGTTAACAACAACAAAATTGTTATGTTTAGGCAATGAATAGTGTTGAATATTGAAAGATCGTGCCAAGATGTTGGTCCCTTGTCTTCCATCAATCAATCAAATACAACTTGTTTCTTTTCCTTTTCAACACCCACACCACACTCCTTAGGCGCATTTGCAAATTTTATCTTTTCTCTCTCCATAATAATCTTACTAATATTATAACTTCCTATTTATAACTATGTGTAACTCGTTAAGTGGCTCCATCATAATTCAACGTAGATGAAGCATATGAATGTGAAACTGTATAACCGATATTATTCTATGTTTTTATTCATTGTTAATGTTTGTGAATATATACAGTGGTGTTCAACTAAAGTATATTGGTGATTGATCTCGGTTGAATATCCTCAAAAGGAACCAAACAAAATATGTAGATTATTATGGGATCTTGCACTTTCATCACTATTTCACTTCTCTTTTCCTGTTTTCTTTGGCTGTCCACCAGGGGAGCTTCTACCCTTTTTAAGATATACTTTTCTCACTTTTTAAGCATTCTTTTCAACTATGATTGTTTTTATCCTAACGCTGTCCAGAGTGTGATCACAATAATATCCCCTACTTTTCGTTAATCCTAAGAAATATTTAACGAGTAATTAAGATTAATTTCTCTAATTTTGAACAGCATTCGAATATGTATGTGCGTTTACCCAAAGAATTTTTTCTTATAAAAGTGACATGAATAGGCATCATATATGAGCCACATGCCACCTTGTCTGCCATATGGAAAAGGATCAAATCAAATTTTATATATATAGTTACTTCTTATGAATATGATCATCTTAATTCTGACTTTGATTAAAAAAAAAAAAGGTGAAATTTATCAAGCTTTGAATAAAGAATAAGTTGTACCTCTACCATGTATAATTGTAAATGTAATAGAGAATTAATTTTTTGCACTACTTATATACTCTCTCAATGTTTAATCAAATATATAAGATTCCATTAATTTTAATAAAAATATGCATAATTAATCAATCATATTCTAAACTCCCATCTTTTTCACTCATTAATGAGAATATAAGAGATGAATGAATCTCACTTCATGAATTCCTTTTACTTTTTTTGTGGAATTATATTTTATTAGCACGTTCTTGACGCCAGGAAATTAAGCTATCTTAAGCCATGCATGATCCAAATCTTTATTTCACACCAATTATACGTATTTTCAAATGGAATGGTGCCTTGAAGAGGAATTAACCAAACTGACAATCATGGTGATTGCGTGCATTGTAAATGACTAAGTGTTTATGAAATATGCATAATGAAATTACGAGGGATCGATGTTGACATTTTGTGTCAAAGTCACTTACTTTTTGTACTAAAAAATGATACTAATCTGATATGTTTTCTTCATATGAGGACTGTTTTGACCCCTCTATGAATTAATTAGCTCCATGACTAAGACATTGCTTAAGAAAGATGAAGTTCTTAAAGTGCAACTACCAACACCATCCGCATATTGATCAATTTTGAAAACAAAGATGAAGGCCCCATCTATAGATCATGACAAATTGGTGTTGTCTAGCTAGTTCGCCTTATTCCTATGGTCCCCAATGATTTTGCCAACAGAATTTTCCAGTGCACTTTATTCTTCATCTCACATGGCCATATATATATGCACAAACAGTCAAACACCCAACTCAGTTGTATAGTCTTAGACTCTTGGTGCATGCATGCTTCAATGATAAACAAAAGAGTAGTGGACTTCCTCCTATTTGGCTATGTGTCCACATATTTGTTATTAGAGTCACGAAATATTTTTTAATATTCCAAACCCTACCATCAAACAATATTCCAAATGAATGGTTCCTGGCCTTTGATTTGTCTCTCTTTTTTTACCTTCTTGTTTATCTCTTCCTTGCATCTCTGTTATGTTATTGACATATGTATAGATTAATTCGTTTAATATTTTGAAGAATGTAATTCTTTGCTTGAGTTTCCTTTTGTAGATTTATTATTGAGTTTGATTAAGATATTAAGCTATATTATCAGTAATATTAAGATGTTTTAAAATCTATATTTGACTTGCACCTTGTTCGAAATCGTTAAAAAACTGCCCCCTCTTTCATATATTAGATGACGACTCAAAAATCTTATGACTTAATTATAAAGAATTTCTCAAATTGAATAACTAAACGGTTATCGAGGTTTCTGACAAATATCTATAGATTATGATAATTTGTAAGAAGAAGAGGGACTTGATTCACAAGCTAGTTGCCCCCTATGAAACCTGATTTTCATATCTAAAGTAATAAAATAGTGAAATTAACTTGTTGATTTATATATATGGTTACTTATATAATTGCTTACGTAGATCCATGAAATGTTCACTATCTATCCCCAATTATTGTCTTATCCTCTATATATAAATGCTCACATCTACTCTACTGTTGATGATTTGGATAATCTTAATTTTTACCATTTGACTGAGAATGAGAAGCAAAATGAAAAGAAATAATTTTGGCAGTAAAGGGGGAAATGGTATAGTTGGTAGCCATAGCAGAGCAGGTTAATTTTGTCGTTTTGGGAAGGCTCATGTGGACATTGGAAAATAGGGGTTCTTCAATACTCAACAGCCAACGTGCGCCATTGACAGTTGACAGTTGACAGTGCATTCCATTCACACATCACATAATAATTTGATCCTTCAAAAATATAAATACGGCAATGGCAAACTCATTTATCACGTTCTATTCTATTCTATTATTTTGTGTTTAACTTGCTTCCTTAGTTTTGTATCTTCCCTGCATTATGAACTGCCCTCAATGATTTGATGCATGGCCACTGATTTCCTCACGCAACGTGGATTTCAGCATTTTCAAGTTTAAACAATGGACTTAATTCCCTTATCCACCATCCCATCTCCTTTCCTTATCCACAATCTTTTGACATATATAATGCCAGCAAAAATAAATAAAAAATATCTTTGACACTGCACAAGGGTTGCTTTTTCATGTGATTTCCCAGAATAATAGGGTAAATGTTGGATATTTTTGTCTTTTTATATGAGTAAAATATTCCCCGCATTTTTGTAAGAATTCAATATTACCATGTTTTTATGGGAATGTGGTCCAAAAACTTGTTTTTTGAAATATTTTTCAAATGTAGGGATATAGCATTCCATCCTCATATTTTTAAGGAGAGCTTTTGATATTTATATGGTATGTCATATCATATAAAAATAGTTAATGTGTGAATGATATGTGTATAAGTTAATTATTTTTAAATTTTTTTTAAAAAATAAAATAAATTATATTTTATATCTAATCAAATATAAAAATTATATATATTTATCATATTAATATGATATAACATATTTATGTAATATCATAGAATCTTCATATTCTTAAAAATCTAAAAACATTCCATCTATCAAATGGACTCAACATCTGGACTGGGCTATACACGTCACTAGCTCTAGCTTACTTCACTTTGGAACTTGTTGGGCTTTATTCTGCCCTCTTACCACTCTTTCTACTTTTCTCTGAGTACTCTAAAATGACCCAAAAAGAAAAAATAAAAATAGTGGCAGGCTTCAAGTGACACTTCTTTTTCCGTTTTGATGGGCCTATTTTGAGGCCCTATTTTGTTATACCAAAGAAAATTAGGAAAAATTATTAAAAAAGAAATTTCACTAATATTTTCTAAAAAACAAAAATGAAAAGCGATTATTATCAAAACATAAATATTAACTATTGCTATCACCATATGATGCTAGTTATTAGAGCTGTCAAAATAGGTTAGCCCGTCCCGATTCGCTTCAACTTGCCATCAAATGGGGTGGGCTCAAAAAATGTCAACCCAACCCAACCCACATTGGGTAGTGGATTAGGCGGGCCAGCCCGCCAAAAATAGGAAGAAAAAAGAAAAAAGCTATGGAGAGGAGAGTGAAGACAATGGGATTGAATGAGGTGATGAATTTGAGACCCAATCAGCAACTCCTACATCACACTCCTCAGGCACTTTGAGAAGCCATTTGAATATTCTACCTTTGTTGGCTAGTGATAGCCATTTTGAAAAGAAAGTTTGTTTAACCTTTATTTGTCACATCTCTACCAAGGAAAACCCACCTTTGCTAAAGCCAACGTGAAGCCGTGGACCTCACTTCTCCACCAAGTACCAAGTCATGACTCATGAGAGCCTTGAGAGTGAGCCACAGAGATGAGATGATTTGGTGTCTTGGTGATGAGATGAAAGGCAGAGTGAGCCATGAAGAGGAGAGTCAAGACAAGAGGAGGGTGAGAACTGAAAAATGAAAATGAGGATTTGGTTTAGTTAGGGATTTTTTTTTTTTTTTTTAAAATATAAATCCAACGGGCCAACCCGACCTAACTGGTATCTAACCCACAACCCAAACGGGGTGGAATAAAATAACTCGCTTCTTGGCGGGCCAGGCCAACCTGATGGGTCTAACCCATTTTGATAGCTCTACTAATTATCATGTGATTTTTTACTCACAAAATCATTTTTATTGTACCTCTTGACCAATAACCAATATATGATACAAGTGGTCAATTTTTTTGTATTGGTAATTATCACTTTTCATTTTTGTTTCTAAGAGAAATATTTCTTACATTTTTTTATATTGTCCGGGAAAATTATTTGAAAATATATTGTATTACAGATTACAGATATGGAAACATATTTTCAGATCCTCTACAAAAAGAAAAATAATTTATAAATTCAATTGGATGAAATATATATAGTGCCAAGAAATAAAATATCCTGATGTTTACAGAAAATAAATTTACTTGAAAATTTGTTTAAGGATTTTTCGATTAAATCTATATCTTTTCAGATATTAAAGTTTTTCCTAGAAAAATAGAATTTCGCAAATTTAAAACGTAGTAGTTAGTTAGGATAGGAAAATAGATAATAGTAAGCCAAAAAAAACAAGAATAAATATAGAGAATTGATTTAATGAGAAAGACGTGACCCTTTTCCAGGCTTGCTTGTCTTTGTATCTTTGCGTTTGGCACCAATTAAGCCTTAATTACACATTCACACGCCACACGTCTCTTTCTCTTTCTCTACAAAGTCAAAAACCTACTCCCACTGTCCCACATACCATTTCAACCACAACAAACACCAATTCAAATGGTTCTTATTTCCCATGAATTGGTATACTCAATTTAACAATGTCAAAACCTCCCTATATGTGCAAACACCAATTCAAATTAAAGCAGTTGAGAGCCTTTCATGACTTTATAGAGTGTTAGAATTTGTCATGAAAAAATTAAAAATATGTACATTTCAATTAAATGCGTTATTATATTATGAGAGATTTTTAAAATATTGAGAGTGTTTGTTTTGTAATATGACCGTTTGAGAGAGTCTGAAAAGGTCCATTTGTCAAGAAAACCTTTTCCCACAAATTAAATATTATATTTTTTAATTTGTTTCAAATTAAATATCAATTTTGATTGGGTAGCAGAAATGGAAAGGCACGGCATTGATATTTGCAGGAAAAGCAAGATCTGTCCTTTGAATTGCTCAAATCAAAGACGGAGAAAAGAAAATAAAAGAAAAGAAAATGAAAACAATTTCATATTATGTTCTCTCAACTCTCAAGGGTACAGCTTCTTCTAAGCTGGGTGTGTGCGTGTGTGTTTCTGTCTAATACGCGTCTCCGCATTGTCTTTCTCTCTCTCTAAACAGTTGCTATATCTTCTTTCTCTCTCCAATTCAAATTTCGTTTTTCAAACTAAGCGAAGCTCACAACACCATGGCTTTCTATATCCGTAGCTCCTGCTACTTCCATTTCGCCGTCGCTGTCGCCGCTATAATCACCTTCGCCGGAATCTTACCTTGCGATGCACAAGCTGGCGCCGATTCCTGCAACGGGATATACTTGTCCTATGCCTACACCGGCGGAACCAGGCTTCCTCCCAATGTCTCCGATCCGTTGAAGCAACCGTACCGATTTGAGTCTACGCTTACTGTGCTCAACAACGGTCTTGATGAGCTCAAGTCTTGGAGGGTTTTTGTTGGATTTCATCACGACGAGCTTTTGGTCTCTGCTTCGAATGCGGTACTTGCCGATGGTACTACCCTCCCTGCCAATGTTGGAAATGGAACCACTTTTGCTGGCTACCCAATGACTGATCTCAAGACGGCTGTTGAGACTGCCGGGGACTTGACCCAGATGCAGGTTCAGATCGATTTCGTGGGGACACTTTTCGGGGTGGCGCCACCCACGGTGCCGCTGCCCAACAACATCACACTGGCCAATGATGGGTTTATCTGTAAGAAGTCCCGTGGTCAAGGTAATTCTTTTGTTGCTTCATTTGATTTTGATGATATTGTCTTGGATATCATGAACTGAGCTTGCGATTTGGGTATTTTATTTTAATGCTTTTCTTCAAGTTTTCTGGGTATCGTTTTGTTCCCTTTTGACTTGAGTGTCCTTTTGTGACTCTGTGTTGCGGTTTACTCTCTCCTTCCTTCGTGTAAAGAAGCTTCTTGTAAGATGCGAGAGCTAAGATTAGTGTTTGCAGAATTGCATGGTAGCGAATGCATAATCTGGTCTTATAGTGTTTAGAAGGGCAACTAGTATTAAGCTTGTGGCCATTGCTTCAACTCAGAAGATTTAATTTTAGATGGTCAATTCTGTGACCTTTTTTGTTACTCTAGGAAAGTAATCAGTAGTAAGTGTCAATTTTTTACTTAAGCTGAAAACAATCTATGTGAACTTGCCGTCAAATTAATCAACGATAAGATGTTAGGGTATATAGATGGTATTCTGTGACTTGCCTCCATGGTTTACCTGTAGCTGTAGAGGAAATTTGTTATGCAGATAGTTTCTTTTGTTTGCGATGTGAGGTTAACTGACTGGGTGCCATGAGATGCAAACATAGTTAATAATAGTATATGCTTTTGGCCTACAAACATTTGTTTACCTTTTTTGGTTGGTCTTCAGGGAATGAGACTAATGTCTGTTGTACGAAAGATACCAACTTCAAAACAAACATCACAACAGATGAGGAATTCCTACCCCGCCAGAATGGTGATCTTACAATTATGTACGATGTGATCAGAACATATGATTCCAACTACTGGGCAGAGGTGACGATGTCAAACCATAACCCCCTTGGCCGTCTTGATAACTGGAGATTAAGCTGGAACTGGATGAAGGATGAGTTTATTTTTGCAATGAAGGGGGCTTATCCATCTATTGTGGATTCTTCTGATTGTATCTTTGGGAAACAGGGTACATACTATGCGGATCTTGACTTTGCCAATGTATTGAATTGTGAAAGAAGGCCAACAATAATTGATCTCCCTCCCACAAAGTTCAATGACACTGATGTTGGGAAAATTCCTTTTTGCTGCCGGAATGGTACTATCTTGCCGCCATCAATGGACTCAAGTAAGTCAACTTCAAGGTTCCAAATGCAGGTCTACAAAATGCCACCAGGTCTTAATCGGTCCCAGCTTGAACCACCTCAGAACTGGAAGATAAGTGGTACACTCAACCCTGACTACAAATGTGGCCCTCCGATTCGGGTGAGTCCTAGTGAATCCCCAGATACAACAGGCTTACCTTTAAACAAAACTGCTATGGCCAGTTGGCAGATTGTGTGCAATATAACAACAACTAAGGGGGCAACACGTAAATGCTGTGTCTCATTTTCTGCATACTACAATGAATCTGTTATTCCTTGCAAAACATGTGCTTGTGGATGCCCCAGTAACACTGGGAGATCTTGCAGCAATACCGCTCAAGCCATGTTTCTTCCAGCAGAGGCACTTCTTGTTCCATTTGAGAATCGGAGTGCCAAAGCTGTCGCTTGGGCTGAATTGAAACATCTACCAGTGCCAAGCCCAATGCCCTGTCCTGATAACTGCGGTGTGACCCTCAACTGGCATGTGGCTACAGATTACAGCCGAGGATGGAGTGCAAGGGTCACACTTTTCAATTGGGGTGAGACAAATTTTGCAGACTGGTTTGCTGCAGTGCAAATGGATAAAGCAGCTCCAGGTTTTGAGAAAATGTACTCATTCAATGGTAGCGCCTTAGATGGCGTAAATAATACAATATTCATGCAAGGTGTTGAAGGATTGAATTACCTTGTAGCAGAAACAAATGGAGCTGACCCTCTGAAAGATCCTAGGGTGCCTGGTAAACAACAGTCAGTAATCTCATTCACAAAGAAAACTACTCCTGGAATCAATGTGGCTCGCGGAGATGGTTTTCCCACTAAAGTTTTCTTTAATGGGGAGGAATGCTCTCTTCCTTCAATAATTCCAAGTAGCGGTTTTAGAAAGGAATTTTCCTTAGCTACTTCAATGTTCCTGACACTACTGCTGTTCATCTTGATGCGGCAATAGTGGCAATGCTTGGTAATAGTTGGCTGGTTGGTTTGTTATTGTTGTTGTGCTGAAGGAGGACTTGTATAATGACGTATCATCGCAGCAATCCGTGTGAAACATTAGAGGACCAAGTCATGCAGTAGTAACTTTTACACTGTATGTATCTTATATGCTGTGGTGATCCTTCTTGCTCAATGGATATGATTTTTTCCGGAGTGATTGTAGTACAAAAGAGTGTAGATTTCTGTTAGGTGATAGAAATATATTCTTTTCTTTTTTGTATTTACAATTCTATTGTTTTTCTTTGTCTTTTTTGCTTTTGTTTTGTCCAAGATAGAGATTAAATTTAAATGACAGAAATGATGTGTTTCTATCCTATGTTTCTATTTGAAGATTGTAATGATTCATCATCCTATTACTGTTGCTTGACTGACATCCATAGGTCGTATATTGACATGATTCTATCTAGGATGCATATGTTTATCCATGTTCTTCTGGGCAACAATGTTTTCAGGAGCAGGTCTGAGACTCTGAATATTAGTTAATTGGAGAAATTGAGAAACTGATTTCCTGGTAGGCCTGGCTAGTATAGTAGTATTCAATTCAATCTGTAGAAAGCCACTCCAATATAATAATAATCAATGCTGGTTTTTATTATTTAAGAAATTCCCTCTAATTATATATTACATACTAGTTTTTCTAATATTTGTTCTCTTATTTTTTTGATGAAATTTTTTCCTTACTTGAGATATGAGGTTGTGAGATGTTGCCAGGTTGCCAAGATTTGGACTGTGGGCCTAGAACATCAAGCCCCCTCTTAATTTCTATTTTCTTCTTCGATATTGATTAAAATGAAGACCATTTTGTGGGAAAAAAAATGAAGACATAAAAAAAAAAAGTCGAATAAATTGATTCATTTATCTATTAGCGTAGATCTGTCCATCAATTCTGGTCTGGTCCATCTAATATTTGGTTTCATGTGAAAATGTACTTTTTAAAAAATCAAAACAAGTTTTGGAGAAGGCAAAAAGGGGAACATTTTTTGAGAATCTTTAATGAGTCAATGAACAGTTGGGTCCTCCTCTCTCATGTTTATCTTCTACTTGTTTTTTGTATTTTGTCAGAAGCTTATTTGAGATGCCTGGTCTTTATTTTCAGTTATATTTTTTAGGGGGAATTTTTTTTTAAGAGTGCAAAATGAACTATGAGAAATTTTTTTTTAATGGAAATCTTTGAGGGGTTGTCATGTAAGATGGGTCTTGGGTTTCTGAGGCAATATACATTACAAAAATAACAGGATGTTTATTTTATTAAAATAGATACTTTTATTTTAAGGTGTAAAATTTTATTATTTTAAATTAAAATAGATGCTTATTTTTGTAATTGTAATTAAGCTAAAAAAAATTTATTTTTATTTTTGACTTCAAGTTTAAACACAAAATCTACAAGTCTTAAAAACGACTTCAATAACATTCGATCACTTATTTTTGCTTTTTAGTATATAATAATTTCAGAATATATTTATATTTTCAATGTTAACCCCAAAAAAAAATATTCCCATTTTAGCCTTGATCGGAAAGTCAAATTACACTTAAAATTTTGATTTGACTTTTTCTTTTGGGGAGGGTTTAGAAGGTCTGAAGGAGGGCCAGAGCCCACTTTGGTTAAGATTTTTTGGGTAAAAACTAAGAATACTAAAGGACCCATTCTATTAAAACTTATCTGAACCATTAAAATTTGAGTTATACATTCTATTAAAACTTATCTGAACCATTAAAATACATTAATATTTAATGGTTGATATGAGTTTTAATGAAATGTACAGCTCAGATATGAGCAACATGACTCAAGTCATATGACCGAATCCAAATCCCCAAACAATTTCATGCACCAAAAATTTTAATTTATATAAATTTTTTCCATTAAAAAAAAGAAAAAGAAAATTCTACTTCAGTTTCCATCCTCATGAACCACCTGAACAAAACCAAGTGTCTGATATATCAGATTGAAAAAGTTGTCTAGTTTCTTCCTCCAGAACCTCAAATAGCAAATCATCAAAATATTAATTTCCCGTCCATCTTTGGTGCGTGGGCCCCGTTCTATCTAGATTGCTACACAAAAGTAATCACGCGTATGTGTTTATATCCCTCAAGCATCCTTACAACCAAGTTCTAAACGTAAATTGGTAGCTTGCATGTTGGTGGCCATAAACCCCACCTGAGTAATCAAAGCTCATGCACATTGAGTGCATAACATAATAATGAACAGATCAGATCAACAAAAGAAGCACATGAATGAGCAGAAAAGAATAGGCAGCCTAAATGTCTTGAGCAACCAAATGGAATATTTACATGCTTACAGAATTCATTTGCTTAATTAAAGAAGAAAAAAAACTGGAAAAAATTTTCATAATTTGTTATTAGAGTTAGAAATGCTCCTAGAGTCTGCAGATGTATCAAAACCTTGCTTCTGCAATTCTTCCCTAAGCCAACAGACCTTGATAAACAACCTAAAAATTAGAAGCTTGCTAGGAACTTTGCTATCACAAGCAGTCAAAAATTGCACATATGCATTTTGCATAACATGCAGTTGTATTATGTAGCTCAATCAATAACTACTATGATCTTCAGCATCCAGACTAAACCATCATCTAACGCTACTCCCACAAGTCTGATTTAGTGACCCCAACCAAATTCTGTTCCTTGGAGAAGATAAACTCAGTTCCAACTCCCTAATTGCAGAATGATGAAGTCCATAAGTAACAGCAACTATTTACATTGGAAACTGCCATCAGAAAGGAAATTGGTGGGGCCCATCCTAGACGGGAATGTTGTCCATGGAATATCCATCAAAGTCAAACTCACTCTCAGCTGGTCCTATGCCTTCTTGCTGCTAGAGTACATAGAAAAGCAAGATTAAAATTTTTATATCAGATAACAATATGCAAGAGATTATGAATATTTAGGGTGCAAAGAAAGGAAGGAGAGACAAACCTGTTTCAGAAAAGCACTCATAAGATCGTCTTGTCCATAATGCTCAGGGAAGAGGTTAGTTTGGGAGCTTGCATCAGGAACTCTTTCAGCCTTAACCCTTACAGAATTGTCAGCAAGAAGGGTATTGAGGTGTTGACCAATATTTTGGAGATTACGTTGTTCCATGCCTTCCCCTAGAGAGTACATGGCTTTCCCAATAGAAGTAGCATCTCTACTCTGTCCAGCTTGTTGGGTAGAGGGAAAACCTTGATGGACTAAAACTGATGGTGAGACATCAATGTTACCTTGTAAGGGATTTACATGCTGGGAGGCATCATATGTCAGGCCCACGTTTTGTAACTCCCAATCATTAGACTTCTGCTGGTGCAGTTCATTAAAGATATCATAACTTTGAACAAGTCCTTTCATCCCTGAAGTAACTTCGTCTTGGAAGTTGCCTTTTGATCTGATACTGGATATTCCTGGAGTGCTTCCAAGAGGGAAACTATTGATGGGCATTTCTGTGGTTTGGTTCCCAGGAAAACTCAACACTGGTGAGGTTTGTGGGATTGGATTATATACTGCTCCTCTGCTAACATCAGCAATCCCGTTTCTGCCTAGAACACCATTAGAGATTCCACTTGCTACAGTAGGCTGCGCCATAGATGTTGGAAGTCTGGGAACATGAGAAGCAGTATTTTCACTTAGCATCTGGCCTCTTGGTTGGGATTGAGCCATCTGCATTAATAAGGGGTTGCTCTGAGGAGTTGTAGCATTGACTCGCATATTCAAGCTTCCAAGGGATTGTGTAGATTGGTGCAAATTGGCAAGCTGTTTTGGCTCCATATTAGTAGGAATTCCATGAAGCAAGTTCATGGGTTTATTACTGTTCATATGTTGCTGTTGCCCACCATCTCCAAATCTTAGTCTTGGGTTTTCAAAACTGAAAAGGTTCCTTTGATCAACAATGGGCATGGGTACTCCAGCTTTTGAAGTTGATCTACCAAGTCCTGCTGCCTGAAGTGTTGCTAGACTTTGTACCGGGAGTTGACCAGCAACAGCGAGAGTTTGGAGATCAATTCCATTAAGTGAAGACATTGGTCCAAATGTTGCATCTTGTGTGCTGATGAAAGAGTTGTTCAAGTTACCCTGGTGCTGAGAAACTCCACTCAACCTTCGAAGATACAAACGGTATTTCTGTACCAAAACCCAACAAGAAAAACAGTTATCTCTTTCAAGCAATCAGTTGATAGAACTGATGAGCACAACAAAGAGGAGATGTATATGAGGCATAATAGGGCCATACCTGGAGGTGGCTAGCAACATTTTCTCTAGTGAGCCCAGGAACATTCATCAATTCTAGAATTTTTTTAGGCACAGCCTCTGTATAAATATAAAAATTTGGAAACGTAAGAGGAGATGTATATATCTTGATAAAATATCTAACAATCATGCAGCTGATATATCACCATACTTCTTTATTTATAAGATACTCGTGTAAATATTTCGGTGTAAAAAAATAATTTAGAAATGAAAGAAGTGTATAATGTTAAAACCAAATTGGATCTATATCATGTTCAACTAATGACTAATACTTTGTGGCCGGTGTATCAGTAATCATGCAACGATGTTAAATATTGCTACTGAATACCCAAGATTTTCTCAAGTCTGGTACCAAAATTCAACAGTAGACATCAGGAATCACAAGGATACATATGATTTATGCATCAGAAATACTGAAGAGCAAAATGATTCAAAAAAAGTTGGTGAAGAATACATACTGTCAATTCCCAGTTGATTCACAGCTGCCACAAACTGTTGATGGAGCTCAACAGACCAAACAACTCGCGGCTTCTTTAAAGTGGATGTGTCATCCCTCTCTTCTGCATCTTCGTCTTCATCGCGCCTCTTCTTTGAGTTTCTCCAACTGCCTTCATTTGCTGAGGATGAGTAATCAGCTTCATCAGCAGATTGCTTTAGCTGTCGATCTCCTTCTTCTGCACTACCTGATTGCTCTATATCCTTCCACTCATTCTTTCTCTTCCGAACCACATGTTGCCATATGTTCTTCAAAGCCTCGATTCGAACAGGTTTTATCAAGTAATCACAAGCACCATGTGTCACACCTTTCATCACAACACTTTTTCCATCATCTGCTGACATCACTGTAAATTTCACATACAAGATGTCAATCCCAATGCAGTCCATCAATGAATCTCAACTAATCAAAGTGGATACTTACTAATAACTGGAAGGTCCATTTCTAGCCCAATGTGCTCTAGAAGTTTGAAGCCATCCATGTCTGGCATATGTACATCGCTTATAACAATGTCGAACCCATTTTTATTCTCTCTCAGCAGTGAAAGAGCTGTCTCCGCTCGATTGCATTTTGTAACTGAAATAGACTCAACAAGAAAATACAATCGCTCCAAACAATTAGAAACAAAGACAAAAAAACAAATCTGACATCTAATTTTCCCCCCTAATTCAGACCCAATTTGAAAGGTCCTCCATAGAGAAACGATTAAGCAAATCTGACTTGTATAGAAATTGATCTCAAGATGAAGAGAAGCAACTGAAGGCAAGAAATTGATGCACTTCACTGCTGTGTAAAACCAAGTCAAAGGGAAACTTAAAAAAGAAGCACAGCTTCATGTAAATACTCTACCAAACATCAGATTTCAAGCTAAGACTCAAAAACACAACACAAGTGGTCACCAATTAGTTTCTATTCTGCAAATAAACGTTGAAGAAAAGATAAAGTTGTGTTTTTTTCAATAATTTATCACTGAAATCGGGAAAACGAAATTGAAGAGAGAAAAGAAAGAAAGCCCAGAGAAAGAGTGAATTCCAATTGAAGAAAGCAGATTGATTACCTTCATAGAGGCAAGTGCGAAGCATCTTCTCGAGGATCATAAGACAGGTGGGATCATCATCCACCACCAGCACCCGGAGACCCGCCGGAAACTGGTCGGAGACGAGTTCACCGGCTTTCCAAGCTGCACTAGAACTTGCCATTGGCATGGATCCCTTGCCGCTCGGATTCATCCCTCAGAGATCCAAATAGCAGCAAAAGAATGAAGAAACAGAGACAAAAGTAGCTCACATAGTTGAATTTGGCGTCAAAGTGAAAGTGAAATTGAGAAGCTGCTTCTTCGCACTTCAAAATTCAACGAAACCAACAGAACACGCAGGAATCGGAGAAGAAAACAGAAAAAGGGTATTGGATATTTTTTGGGCACAGAAAAATTTATATAAATAAATTTGTTCGGCCTCTCTCAAGTTTTAAGTCTTCAGCTTTGGCTTTGGCTTTGGCTTTGGCTTTGGTTCGTCGTCCCTGTTACACGCTGAATTTGTTTTGGGTATTTCATTTATTTATTTCTATTCATAATCGAGTAATTAAATTAAATTAAATTATTTTTTTAGTGTTTTGAATATTTTATTCAAAGTTGTGTCACTGCTGAAAGAGTGGATCCAGCTCATTCATTGGATTAACTAACCCCAAGCATCTAAATTTAAATCTACTCCAACACCAGTACAACGTTAAATCCGTTTCAACTCTCATATTTTACTGATGTCAACACTGCATCACAAAAACATAATAGATAACTGTCTCACTACTACACTATTTTTCTATCATCTATTCTTAAAAATAAGAAATAAAAAAATTACTAAATTATTATCCTCATTATTTTTCAGTTTCAACCCTTTAAATAAATTTCTTTCTTTGAATTATGTAATCATGATAACATAATTTCTAGCTTTGTATTTGAATTTTTTTTTCCTAATGTTTGCAACCTTTAAAAAGATTCAAATTGAAGCTGTAATGTATGAAGGACCTTACCTTTTAAATTCACTTAATTGCCATTCTAAATTAATAGCATGCTGGTATGTTGATAATTGTAACAAAGTTAAATGTTTAGCAATAAAAATGTATGTGCGAGTATGTATGTAAATATGAATTATTATCTGTTTTAATAGACATTTATATGACTTAAAAACGAATGTTCAAAGTATATATGTAGCCGATTTAAGTAATTCCGAAAAAAGGAACATTTGAAACTAAGAAAAAAAAATAGCAAACCTAAATTTAATGATTAAGGATTTTTTTTGTTGTTGTAAGGACACACAAAGTGCTAGAAAAAAAAAAAAAAGGAATACACAACGAAAACATAATCTTTGACATCAAATCTTTGCTTTTAATAAGTAAAGAAAGTGCCACTAAACCCACATGCAATTAGCGGTTAAGTAATAAGATAAAAAAAAAATTTAAATGAAAGAAAGCTACTCTATTTTAAAGTCAAATACATGTTACAAGCCTCACTAAAGACTTATCGTAGTATTTACATATTATTTACCAAAATGAACTGTTAAAAGTGAGATTCGAAGTTGTGTCTTACAAGCGAAATATTTTAATTCTTACCAATTGAACCAACATTATAAGATGTAATACCAAAAAATATGCAACTCATCATTGGAATTTAATATTAATTAATAAGATTAATATATTTCCTTTGATGTTTCATTTTTGTTCCTACTAATCTCAAGGCTTGTCAATTTACATTTGACTGCGACACATCTTATCCCCCACTCTTCTACTCCCAAAATATTTTTTTTTTTTTTTTCCCTCTNAATATTTTTTTTTTTTTTCCCTCTCACATTTTTATTAGTGCATGGAGGTAGAATAAAGAAGCAAGCATTATCCATGGTGGGTCTCTTTTTTGTGTACCTTAAATAAATACCCAAATAGCTCGAAGTTTGTTGGCTTGAGTCAAGGTCGAGCCACATTAACATACATGTAAACCAAAGCCAGTTCATCGATTTGACCCAAAACTCCCCAAGTACTTTACTTGGGACATTTGGATGTACCTTGACTTCACATGCACACTATAGAAACGTAAACAACGCAAATTTCCCTTCAAAATAAATTCAACCAAATTGGATTAAAAAACATTCTAAAAAAATGAATTATTATACATCAACAACGTTGGTGTGTCCAAATTCATGTGGCTAATATAGTAATAGTTTCAGTCCCAAGTAATGTTGCCATGGCAACAACCACTTCTATTGTGGGAGTAGTTTTGTTTTCCACTTTCATGTATCAACACTGGCCATTCCCAATTTTCCCTTACTATATATATACTATTGCAACTCCAAAACCTTTCCTTTAAAACCCTTTCTCCAACATCCCATTCCCATCTTATCTTCCTCACTAAAAGGTAAAAACAAAACCAAGCAAATCCAAAAACTAATAATTAAATGCTACGGATTCTAAGAAAACGGGGTTCAAACTGCGGGGTACCGTTCAAAACCTTTTTAGTTCTGAACACGACACTGCTTTTAAAGCCTCGTTCATGCTAATCCTTTCTTCAGTTTTTACTTCCGTCTCTTACGTCTGTGCTCTCTGACTCACTATTTTTCCTGTTTTCCTATTGGCTGCTCCTACACCTATTCCCCCCATCCGCCACGTGTCACTTGGCACCACTCCCCTTGGATAAGGTCTCCTTGGCTTATATTGTTGCTCTTTCATTTTCTACTCACTCTTCGTCCTTTCTTTCTCTCTCAAAAAAAAAAAAAAAGAGTGTCGTAGGTAATTTCTTGGACAAGCAATCCACGCAATTGAATATTTTAATAGTTTAAAGAAAATAAAATGATGATTTAAAAAAGGGGTAAGAAAAGCAGTGAAGGGCAATGGCATTAGGCAAAAAGCAGCGTTCTGCAAACGTATATTCGGTTGAGTGAACCTTTTCTCTCTTACGATGAATATATAAAAAATATATAAATAGCGAGCGCAGAAGCAAAGCTTTTTAGTGTGAAAAAGTGGAACTGGTTGGTGTTAGAATAAACAGAAGCCTCTAAAATTGCAATGCTTCAAACTGTCACTGCCCACTACTCTCTTCGCTTTAGCTTTGGCTTTTCCCAACAGATTTAAATCTTTAAAGTTACATCATTTAATAATAATTTGCCTTTGTTTATTTATTTATTTATTGTTTGTTTGTTTTCTGGGTTTTAGCTTTTTTATGGGGTTACAGAATAGTGAACACACCAAGAGATGCATATACGATGCTTTTAAGGGAAATGGAATATTTGTGTGACTGCGGGCAAACAAATTTCATGCGCGCAATTAAATTATATATATAACTGTGTGTTGGGGTGGTGGGTCCAGGTCAATTGAGTTGTGCCACGTGGCGTCTCATGGAAGTTGAAGAAAAGTCTAACCAACTTTCTCTGTCTTTGTATAATAATGCATTCCGCTCCTTGTGCAACTTAAAATGATGAGTCCCATACCAGGCAACAGCTCACTTTTATTGGCTTATTTCTTTTTTATTTTTAATTTATTATTATTATTATGGGTTATAAAAATAAAAATAAAAAAATAGTTATGTCCTTCTCTTAGACAAACAAATTTATGGTTTACTTTCTATATTTAACTTAATGAAAATGGAATTGAAAAAAAGGAGCAATTACATTTATTAAATTATTAAATACACATCACCCTTGACTTATAATGTTACTCTCATTTTTCATGTGTAACTTGCTATATAGCAACTTTTCAGTTTTTTTTTTTTTTTTTTTTTTTTTTTTNTTTTTTTTGTTTTGTTTTCCCATCTTTTTATTCTTGTTGATAATGAATGCGTATTGAAGCTATCCACTAGAGCTCTAAAAGGTTAAAAATAAGTGCACGTCATTCACAGCAAATATTCATTTGACAATACAACTACATCATTTGCTAATGCCATAAAATCGCATGCTGCATCATTAATCTTTGCATGTACATCTCGTAGTAATAATTATTATTATTTTTTGATATTATCTTGTAGTAATAATTATTACGTAATAATCAAAAGAACGATTTATTTGTCTAACCCATGTCTATCCATTTTTTAAACATTTCACAAAATATAACATTACAAGACCCACTTTAATTCTTGTATATCATATAACTTCTTGTATAATATTTTAAAAAATTATTATTATATTACACTTAATAACTTATATGTGATTTTATTTAATTTAAACATGCCGGTAAATGAAACTGATTATATAATTATACGAATTTGAATTTAAACAACAACTTAACTACCATTGCACACACGATACTATTATTGCAATTGATTATGGCAATCATATTTTTCTACAATTAAAATTAACAATAAATTCATTTATCTACAATTCTCATAAACACGACTATGATTGTAAACACAAATTATAGTCATGTACAATTATATAATTTTTTTAATGTGAAAATTTATATAGGACTATCATTAATTTTTTGTTACAAGTAAGAGTTTAATATTGATTTATTGACAATTTTAAAATATTTATGCACAGTAAATGAACTATATATTGTCATGTATTAAAAGAGTTTGAAATACTTATAAATAATGTTTTTATTTGCTTATAATTAACACAATAATCAAAATTAAACTCTACAAATAATATATGTATATAGATATAGAATGCAAATGAATGCAACAGCATGATATACACCATGATTGAGCTATCTTAGATGGATGAAATTGAGATCGCATATTATATTTATATATATATTACTATATTTTTAAGTTTGAATATAAATTTTTTTAAAATCTTAAAAAAATTAAAAGTAAAATATTATTTTAATTTTAAAAGATACAACAAAAATTACTTAAATTCTTTTTAAAAAAATTTGTATTACTTAACTCTATAAACATTTAAAAAAATCGACTAAAATGACCATATTTTATTATCATTCTAATTTTAAATAAGATTATCTTGATTGGTTTTTTAAAATTCTCTTTGCATCTTTTAACAACTAAGATAACTTTTGCTCTTATCTGAATTTAACTCAATCATGGACCATTTGCTGAGAGTTTACAAGTACATGTTTGATGAGAGGTGGTGAGCTTGACCTGAGAGTTTTAGAGAAAAAGAAGAGAGAAGGAAGAGATGGGAGAGGTCCACATCAGCAGCGAGGAGGGGGGCAGTAGACGTGACGTGTTAGACGGTCCTGAACCTGGAATCCAACGTGACACGTGGTCATGTCTTGGTACATATGAGGGCCCCACTGAACTGTAGAAGAGGGCAAGATGGTGCAGAGGGCCAATGGGAGAAGGGTAGGTTTTGGGCCTGGGCCCCACAACACCTCATTTGTCATCAATGAAAAGAAATAAATTGGGCCCCCACTCATAACGTACGTGCGCCTCTCATAGACATCCCTTTCATCACAAATCACACATACCACCACCGCCTCGCTAGTATAGCTAGGCTAAGTCACCATCTCATAATTCATAAATATTTAAATTTAATTTATTTTATATAATTTGAAACATTTACTTAATTCTTACATATCATTTAACGTAATGCATAATATCATAGGTTTTGGTTGTACTCGTGCCTTTGTGTTTAGGGTGTGTCTCAAAGAGAAAAACAAACAAGAGCTGAGATAAGATAAGATGAATTCAAGGACCTTTTTTTTATTTAATACAGAATCAAAAAGGAAAAAAGGGAATAAAATTAAATTTGATCTTATTTTATTCTAAACATGATTGCGTGGTTATTGTTGAATGGATCTTCAACTTTGACGAAGCAGTGTGAAAAAAAGGATTTAAGTTCAAGGGAGGATGAAAATTTGATGATGAATTTAGTGAATAAGTTATAAATATACTTATATATATATATATATATTTGTGAATAAGTAGTGATTTGATTATGTATTACAAATTTTGATTATTAAAAAAAAAAAGGAAAAAAAGAAAACACAGTGAGCAACCATAAGTTGCTGTTTAGAATTTATTTTATTGGCATTAGAAGGAATGCACATGTCTCCGATTAGAATGCATGAGAGAGCATAATTCCTTCAACTTGGCAACTTGGAAATACATAACATGAACAACATGAAGCTAAAGCTTCCTTCTCATGTGCCAACTGCATATGCATTAGAGATAATTTTATTCTTCTCACGTACTCATGATATGCTCATCACGTTATCTCAACTATATAACTCAAATGTTACTCAAAAGAATCCCCCTTTTCTTGTTTTTGGGTGAGGAAATGGTTAATGTTCCACAATTAGTTCATTACTCAAAATACATCACTATTCTGATCAATTTCATTAACAAGAAAGTGATCATAGGGTCATGATTCCTATTCCTTGTACAAACATGACACTGACTCTTCATTGTACAAATCATGGACAATGATTAAAAAGGTGTCAATGCCTAGTGGTCCTTTCAGACTTCGCGTTGGCTAAACTTCTAGGATTCCATTATTAGCAGAGAAACATAATCATAAAAAAAAATAAAAAAAAGTTATCCCAATTTTCCAATTTAACCATAAATGATAAATCTGCTTAGACATATATGTAGAGCACCGACAAGCTTTTTGGTTCATGCTCAATTTGTGTAGCTTTCCTCGTAAGCAAACAAGGATGTTTTGATAAAAATGTGTGCAGCAACAATTGGTGGAGCAAGTGGTGGGCATTTTTGTTGATGCTTGGATTGGATCTAATCTGAATCAATAAAAATGATTGATGAATTGGCAATTAATTGTGTGGGTTAGCTTAGCTAGCTAAGATTGGGTCAGCAGAGTCAGCAGTGAGCAGCGAATTGTAAAGTCTTCACTTTCTATGCACTTTTTATTCAAACACATTAAATGCACATGGTGGAAACATAACATAACCAATACCTGGCTTATCTTTCAGCCCTTAACTTTTTAACAACACCATGGAAATTGGAATCCTCTACTCTCTCACTTTCTCTTTCCTTCTCTCTCTCTTTCTATTTTTTTTTTTTTTCTCATGGTCTCTCTTTCTAGTTGGATCAATCATCATCCGTTGGTGTCTTGTATATTGCTCTCATCATGGCAGCTAACAATATGATTGCTAAAAGTCAAAACTTGTTACATTAATTTGGTAAAAATAGAAAAGCAAGCTAAAATAATTGGATGCTGTCGTGCAGCAAAAATGGAAAACTTTAAAGATGCTGTAGTCTGAAATCATAAATGATAGATATAAATAAATATTTTGTACACAATCATTTTACAAGCTGTCAATGTCATAGAATTCAAGCAAGTTAGATAGAAAAAAGAAACAATTTATAAGATTATTTCAATACAGATTTTATTGGAAAAGACAATTTATGAAACGATTATGTAAAAGACTTGTGTATATGACATTATTTCTGTTTATCAAAAAAAAAAAAAAAGTAAATTATCGTTTGAGTCTTTGAAAAAGTTAAATTTTCCCAAGTTAGTCTTTAAAAAAATGTATATTACAAAATAATTTTTTTAATCATCAAGACTCTTAATAAATTGATTTAAAACCTAATTATTAAATGATTATTTTGTAATAAATGTTACATTTTTTTTAAATTAATAATTTTGGATAATTAAATGATTATTTTTAATAAATTATTTTTTCAAAGACTAATTTATAAAAATATAAATCCTTCAACTATCAGTGGGCTGGGCTCCTTAATGAGCCAACCCATCCAACCTAACTTCTATTAGATTATTAGGCCCATGAGACCCAACTCAAATGGGCTTTGATATTAATAAATTTTTATTCCTTTTACAGTCTGCACGTGGTGAGTGTCTCCGATTTTGTAATTTTGGGTGAAGTAATATAGTATTTAGTTTTGGAAAATTTTGTTTTTCTTTTTGCCATTTAGAAACCTTGTTTTAAGTGAATGATGAGGGTAAAAGCTTCATTGTTTTTGATTGTCCAAAATATCCTCAGGTTGTGTTTGGATGGAATATTTGATAAATTCTTGTAAATTTAAATACATGTAATTGAAATACAATATTTCAAATACATGTATTTATAAAATATCTTATTTAAAAACATTGTATTATAGTTTTTCTCTTTTTGTTCTCTTTTGACTTATTTAGAGTCCCTTTGTTTTTGTGTTTGACTCAACTCAGGACACCAATTTTTGCAGTTGGAGGTAAATTTTGTCAAATGCAACATTCAAAATTAATTTTGGGTTTGCTATAAAGCAACTCCAAATAATTATAAGCTGTTAGAATTCTCGCTTCAATCTGTTCATGCTCCAGCAAAAAGTTTTCACGGTTTAATTTGTTAGAAAAATATGTTTAATATGTTACAAGACTAGTATTAAGTTTTTATTCACAGCATTTTAATATTCAAAATATTATATTAGCCATGGCTTTTATGGAAACAAGTTTAACTTAGATAGTCTAATTAAGCCATACATACAATTATGAAAATTTAGGAGTGCAAGAATGAACAACTTAAAAATCCAATTTTGAACAAAAAGTAATAAAAAATGAACACAAGACACGGCACAATTGGCAACAAATTTTATATATGATGGACCAACTCTGCCTAATAGATCTCAAACACAAATACATTGACGACAAAAATAGAGCATTCCAACTAATTTTTTAACTAGATCAGTACTACTAGCTTTTAATATATGCCATTATCGACGGATACAAGAGTCATTCATCGTTAACATGTTGTAGCTAAAAATGGTATAACTGGGCATAAAGATAATCATACTCCAAAATGGTACCTCAATGGCAATGATCTGGATAGTTACATATAAAGTATTTCTTTTGTTCTAAAGCTTTACATAATTAGCATTCATGAAAACCAATGAATCATAATGACTATAAATTAAGATAAATAAGATAAAATATAATCTTTTTTATATCATTAGGCAACTCCTTAAGAACATTATATTGATCCACATCATTAGTTAACCACTTGATAGCTTTAACCTTTTCCGAACGATTGAGATTTGGAACTTTGTTCAACTCAGTAAGTACATCTTTTATGTTTACCTTTGGCTTTTTAGATGCTTCCAGCAACTCTTTAAAACTTGCAGCCACTTTCTTAAATGAAGATGCAATGCTATATTTTTCTCCAACTTTCCTTCTCTGAGATTTCATTACAGAACTTGAATTTGATTGTCCCATTTTCTTTTAAGTGGGGTCTGATTCCTCTAAACCTTGAGTAGTGCTAGTCCAATCAGCCATTGCCTCATTTGTTTCTCCAATGGTCTTCTCGATACTTGCTTCTTTGCTCATAATATCATATGCATCTAGAGCTATCTTAGCTCCATATCCAATAGCTCTATCTTTGGCACACAAGTCTACAATATCATCCNACCGAACCGAATTAGACCGGTTCGGTTTGGTTCGGTTTTACTCTAAAAAATTCAAAAACCGAACCGAACCGAACCGAATTTCTCCTGTTCGGTCCGGTTTCGGTTTGGTGTGAAAACCGGACCGAACCGGACCGATTACACCCCTACCTTTAATGCTCTGAAGTGGTATTTGTGCATGTTTACCCAAAACATCCTTAATGCTGTTTTACTATAGTGTACTTCAATTATGTGATATTTAATTGTTGCTTAAAGTTGATGAAGAATAATATAGAATAAACAAATTTGAATCTTTGGTTCCTAGGTAGACTATTACTTGGATCCAATAGCAATGAGTTTTCTTGTGGAGATTTCCGCTAGACATCCACTTTACGATATATAGCTGCTAGAGGTTATATAAGTGAGGCCCAGGTCTACAATACCCATTCTATATGATGGGTATTGGTATAAAGCTTAATGGAGAGCTAAGATTTGTTCATGTGTATGTTACATATATCATTACTAGCTAAGATTTGTCCATGTGTATGTTGCATATATCATTACTCATTATAAACAGTTTGTTGAAAATTATATTTTAGCTCAATAAATTTTATGTTAATTAATTAATTTTTCCCATTAACTTGAGGCTTCATAGTCTATCATCAAAATTTGGAACAAACACTGTTTTATAAAAATAGTTAAAAATTGTGTCCAATTTTTTTAATAGAATTGCTAATTAGCACAAATTATTGTGGCCAAATGATTTGAGGTCCCTATTAACTTTAACATCGATAAACAATATTTACTAGTTTTTTGTTTTTTCTAATGAACAATATTTACTACTTATTAAATTGAATGACTAATTTTTTTTTAGAAGAATCATTATAATTTAGAAAATAAGTGAAATTCTTATGAAATAGTTTTAAAAAAGCTTAGTCCATTTTTTAAGAAAAAAACTAATTTGTTATTATGAGCCGTATTCTCTTAACTCAGCCCAATGAACTGACCTAAATAAATTAGAGTCAAACTGTAAATTAACCAAAATTTTCAGGGCTCTATGTTATTATAGGAAAAACCGGCTAGCCAAGTTTCTTATTAAACCACCATATCCATTAATTATGCCAAGTAAATGATTAAAGGATTGATAAGATGCAATTTGCATTGATATCTATCATATGGCATGGGTATTGTAGACCTGGCCAGCAAGACACCAAGTGAGACAAGCCAGTAATTCCTGTATTCATCACTCCCTTTTGAACTAATGGTAGAAAAAATACTCTCAGAAAGTTCTTAAGACTGAACTACTGTCTAGAACATACCAAGAAAAAAAATGCAAAATAATAGCTCTTACATTTACTCTAACTAATATTACAGTCAGAAAAGCTTGGAAAAACCACATAAACAATTCATCTCAATATTAGAAAACTAGTCCATTGAGATTTTTTTTACCCTTCTTCTCTTCTTGTTTTTCTAGGAAGAACATGCACTCAAGACTGTATGAAAAAAAAAAAAAAAAGCAAGCTAAAATGGCATCAAGAATTATTCTATGATTAAAAAAAAATCCATATAGATTAGTAAAATTGCATTACAGGTTTTAATAAAAGGCACATTCTGAAGACTATGAGTAGTTCTATAACTATATACTTTATTATTTCAGAATAGTAGAATAAGAATGAAATTAAAGAAATAATCAGTTGACTAGGAAAAATAAGAGATATAATCAGTTGAAAAGTCATCAACAAACCATTCCTAAAAAGATATAATCAATAAAAAATATAGCAATAACTTTATTTGTTGTAAATTAAGTGAGTTTAGTCAAACTCATGCACTTCATTTCTTTTTATTTACACATAAGCTCATTATCCTAATACACACACAAAACAATAAAAAAAGAAAAAGGGTGAATCACCTCAAGCTCAGCCTCAATCTCCTTGCACTCCAGATGTTCGATAAAATACCCCATAGATTATGCCCTTCGTTTGAAATTTCTAACCAAGTAATCACAAACCAATACCGATAGGCAATCAGCTTCAAAGAAAGTTGATTTGACTAAGGTAGCAAATATAAAACAAAAATCTAAAACTGAAATCTATACGATCAGATTGAAGGGAGAAGTACCAAAACACAGTTAGAGTACACACTTGGTTGCCGGAATTTACACCGGAGAAGATGCACTTGAGAGAGAAACTCACCGGAGAAATTCTCACCAAAGAAGGTACGAAGCATATATAAAAGGCCTAAATACAGAAAACGTTAATAAAAGAGCAGGCAGTGTGGACTCAAAATTGATGGAAATGTTTAAAATGTACATTAATGATATGCGGACAACTGGGTATGGGGTATTGAATTATTGAAGGTTTTTCAAAGAGAAAAAAGAGCATTTGTAGCTTGAAATGGCCAAACACTGAGGTGGTGCTGTCTCTAAACACTTTGACACAAAACATTAAAAAAAGAATAATGCTCTTGGTGAGAGTCGAACTCAAGACCTCCCGCTTACTAAACGGGTGCTCTAACCAACTGAGCTACAAGAGCAACTTGTTGAGTATCTCCCTCTTTATTTTATTCTCAGAATGAATATCTGTGCAACGAATTTGGCGCGTGGATAAGGTAGTTAAGGTCATTTCCGAAATTTGATGTGAAGCACGTGGGTATTTTAGTACAACAACTATTGGTTCATAAAAGAGGCCCTGAGACCTCCGTACCCGAAGGTCGGTAGAGAGTCTCTCCTCTGCTCTCTCTCTCTGGTTCTCTTCGTAATTTCTGGTTGCTCCTTCCTCTCTATCTCTCTGCTCTTCAGTACTATCGTTCTCCTAGGGTTTCATCATCGTTGACGCACTCTTCCAATTTAGGTCCAGTTCCTGACAAAACTACCAATCTGCCGCAATAATACCCAATTAAAGTTCCAAGCTTTTGTCGTTAGGATCGCAGAAGTTGTTGTAAAATGGACTCCGATTCATGGATTTCTGCTCGTCTCTCTGGTTCTTCACGGCGCTATCAATCTCGATCTGGTTAGTTTTAGCTTCGGTGTTGTTTCAGAATCGGTTTAGCCTTTTGTCCATCTCTTACTGTTTTTTCTGTTTGTTTCCCGAGAAAATTGTGGGAAAGTTGAAGGGAACTCTGGGTTTGTTAATTTCCTAATGATCGGAGTTAATTGGTGTTTGACGCAGATCTGTACCTTGGTGGGCATGAAGAAACGGATGGAGATGATGATTTGAGGGCGGAGTTTCTCTGCCCTTTCTGCGCTGAGGATTACGACGTCGTTGGGCTTTGTTGCCACATTGACGAGGAGCATCCTGTGGAAGCCAAGAATGGGGTATCAATTTCGTTTCTTCACCTTTTGAAATTTTGAGAATTTTAGTTCGTTTTATTGAGTTCTCGCCTGTTTTTTCTCTTTCAAACTGGCAATTTAATTTTTTTTTTTGGCTTTACTTCAAGCATGATGTGATTGTTTAAAAAATTTGGGCTTTTGCTTAGCAAAAGCATGTATAAAAGAATGTCATTTTAGCTTCAAAAGACTCTTTTAGTTTCTTTGCTTTACATATGTTCCTCTGAGTTGAAATGCTAGACTTTTATGACTATGAACAGAAAGACGTCAGACAAAAGAAAATTGTGGGTGTTCCCGATGAACATGTGGAGGAAGCAGTATTATTGCTTCAGTGTTGAACAAAAATGAAACTGTACTGAGCAAAAGAAGAATAAATTGCTACTGATAAAATGCTTATGAGATGCTAATGCCCCATGACAGTTACTTTGTTATTTCTGAAAAAGTTGAATTTTTTTGGACTGCCTAGTAATAAAGAAGGTTTTCTATAATTTAGATGATTTTGAAGTGGTCAGTCTGGTATAGCTGAGAATAGCCACTGGAGGAGAGAGCCAAGTTATACCTGAAAGAGAATTTGAGAAATGTCAGAGTTGTGGTGCTGTTTTAAAACGCTGCTTTTATCAATGCCAACTTCATATACAAACTTAAGTTGTGCTTGTTTGCACTTACTTAAGGAGGATGATGATTTTTCCTTCATTTTGTTTGTATTCCTGAGAATATATATATCACTTGTTATTGAAGTGTTATTGCCTTTGTTTTTGTAGATTTTCTGCTAACTATGATTATTTTTGTGGTTGTTTATATTTTCAGGTGTGTCCAGTTTGTGGAAAAAAGGTGGGGGTGGATCTTGTCGGCCATCTTACCATGCAACATGGGAATTTTTTGAAGATATCCTTATTGCAAATTCGTTTTATTCATATGTATCATTATGATAAAAAATTATTTATGTCCATTTCCTAGTACAATTAATTACCTTTTTAAAGATCATGATCTGATTCATTTATCTACTTTAACGAATCAAAGAGAACATTTAAACTAGCAAGTATGTTTTGTTTAATAAGCATCTGGTCATATCTTTTGTTTAGCATTTTACTATCTTGTGTTGACTCCCTGTAGCATTTTACTATCAAGAAATTGCTGTTTCAGTTGCAACCTCTTCTATATTTGCATTGCATTATAGAATTGCTTCTTTCCAAGCCAATTCTTTTGGCCAAATGTTTTTGATGGCTTGGTTCTAGTTTCTAAAACTGTGCCAGCATTGAGACTTCACTTTTGTTCCTTAACCAGCATTTACGTGCAGCGCAAGAGGAGGTTTAGGAAAACAGGCTCGAGTTCAACATTTTCTATATTGAGAAAAGAGTTGAGAGAAGGAACCTTGCAGTCCCTTTTTGGAGGTTCTTCATACATAGCTTCCTCCAATTCTGAGCCTGATCCTCTGTTGTCATCATTTATTTATAACCCAGTTGCTGCTGATGAATCTCTCAGTTCACAACGTTGTTCTTCAGTTGAAGCTACCTTAATAAAGAAAATCTCAGAAGATGATGTCTCAGAAAGGTAGGAATGCTGATATCACTGTTTGATTAGAAGCTTCACTTTGGTTTGAGAAATGAGTGGAAAATTTGTAGTTTTATTGGCAGAAGTATTTGATGTCAAAGTTTTGATAGGTTACATAAGCTGGTGTTAATACTTTGTATGTTGTTTAATATGTGGCATTTTTTTGTTTTTGCTAAACTCAACTCTGGAACTTAATGAGTGGTGAGAACTGATTCCTTCATTTCATAGTGTATGATTGCAGAAAACCCCAAAGTTGTTTGTTTTTGATCGTTCTGGCTTATCCGAAGCACCTTAATTCTATACTGACAATAGTGTATGATTGCAGAAAACCCCAACAGTTGCAGCTGTCTAGCAAGGATAAAGTAGAGCAGGCTCGGAGGTTTGAGTTCGTCCAAGGGCTGTTGATGTCCACCATTTTAGACGATAACTTATGACTGAAATTGTAGCTGGTATGGCATTGCTGTATTAGGAGCAGGAGCTATAAGCNGTGAGAACTGATTCCTTCATTTCATAGTGTATGATTGCAGAAAACCCCAACAGTTGTTTGTTTTTGATCGTTCTGGCTTATCCGAAACACCTTAATTCTATACTGACAATAGTGTATGATTGCAGAAAACCCCAACAGTTGCAGCTGTCTAGCAAGGATAAAGTAGAGCAGGCTCGGAGGTTTGAGTTCGTCCAAGGGCTGTTGATGTCCACCATTTTAGACGATAACTTATGACTGAAATTGTAGCTGGTATGGCATTGCTGTATTAGGAGCAGGAGCTATAAGCATGAGGAAGGAATTTATCCAGAATCTTATGAGGTGGCAGTAGCTTAGATCCGGGGAATACATATCCTTAATGTATCTACTATTTAGAGTTATGTGCATAATGCAAAGATGGAAGAACCTTTACTATTCTACTTGTGTTATATGCTAGTTCCTCTTAGCAAATGGCAATAAAGTTCATGTGTAACAAGCCTGGGTCCCGAGAATAGGGATTTTCTGCTGCTTGTCTTTGGCCATTTCTGCATTTGAAATTTTATAGAAGCAGTAGTAGAATGGGAGGAATCCAGAACGTCTCTGAAATATGGAGGATTCTAATTCACTTGTGTTTCACACACAATGAAATCGACAAGCTTTTTCCAAATGTACAAAATAAGATTGACAAACTATTTTACACACACACACACACACATATATATAATTTTGATCTTGACAAGATAGAAGATTGGTTAATGGATTTAATTTTGATCTTGACAAGATAAAAGATTTTTACAGTTGATATTAACGTGAAATACTTTTACTTCCAACCAAAGAAAAAGAAAAAGTGAAAGAATTTTACTTCAAAGTTCAAATTCTATTTCCGCAGATGTGAAAATTTAGTACGAATATTAGAACAGGCAACTGTTGATAAAACCTCGTCTTTAATCTAGTTAATGTCATTTAAAATCTGAAAGATGACAAAAAAAAAAAAAACTTGATAGGAAGAGACTACTTAAAAAGGATAAGAACAACGAAATGGGAAGAGAATATGGAGAAAGAAAAGATGATGGGAAGAAAAAATGGTATATATGATTTATTTTTTCAAAAAATATTTATTCTATTATACTTATTATCTAATTTAATGTATAAATATTCAAGTATAACACAAGGTGTTTTTAAAATATGAATTAAATTCCTTCAAATGCACTAGGCTGATATAGATGGTGTGTCCTTAAAATAATAAACAGACATGATAATATTTTTACTGTTAAAACCAAAAAAGGTATGAATTATGATAAAAGATGTCAATTAATAAAAAAATGTTTTCATCTATTTTAATACTAGTAACAATGCATTAGTTAAAAATTATGTCAATACGTACTAATATATACTATATTTAATACTATATATAATTATTTGATATGTTGTATTATTTGTAATGANTATTTGATATGTTGTATCATTTGTAATGAGCTGCCCACTTTTTTTTGTTGTTGTTTTTGGCCAGATAACTTGCCCACGTATTCTATGCGTTTTGGCAAGTATCACCGTTTTGGGAAAACTAGTGTAACATTAAACCGAAACTAGCTAGGATTAGTGTTATTCCTCTTCCTATAGAGAAAAGGACACTTGTATTTCAAGAAAAAAGGACACTTGTATTTCAAGAAAAAATTAGGAAACATCTCCTATAAATATAACATATTTGATCTTTCTCCCAGAACACAAATCGTGAGACTCAAACGTCAAAGTCGACTTCACTGCATCCATGGCTATTTCAAGATCAATGAAGATAGAAAGAGATCAAAAGAGATCAAAGCAAAATTATGGGTCCTCTTCCACCATCAAATCTCTTCCCAAGGAGTTGTTGGTTGACGTGTTTTCAAGAGTTGCCTCTGAATCTTTCACTGACTTATATAAATTGAAGATAAGTTGCAGGGACTTTCTTGATGCTGCACAAGATAACTATATATACCAAATAGTTTCTTTGGACAAGTTTCCATTGATTCCATGGTTTAATAAAGAGTCTTTGTTTCTGAAGCATTGCAAGGAAAACGGGAACTTGGAAGGTTTGTACAGAGAAGGAATGTTAGAGTATTTCAAATACTTGAAGGAAAAGTCAGGTCTTGAGAGTTTGAAAAAGGCTTCTGAAAGTGGTCATAAAGAAGCAAAATATGCATATGGGATGATTCTTCTATGCTCTGAAGATGAAGAGATGAGAAAACAAGGGCTGGAGCAGTTGCGGTTCTTAAAAGTGGCTAAGTGTGTGAAAAGGTGTGGGAAGAAAGTAAGGAGATTTATTTCGAGTATGTGGGGGAAGAGAAATAGAGTAGTGGCTCCTAATAGGATTTCTCTGTGCCATTCTAAGACGACATGTAATGGAAGGAGTAAGAGAGTTAGGCGAGGGTGGCCATCGCTGAACGATGAAGACGACGATGATGATCAAGAATGTGAAGGTTGCAGTTGGGACCATGAGCTCACTTTGTTTTCTAACATGTTCCACCCTTAGTCTCCTTGCTTTTGTTTGGACCAGAGATATTCTTGCTATAAACATCTTTATGTATTTGATTAGTTTGTTTTGAATAGTTTGTTTTGAATTTTGGTATGAATTATGTATTGGATTTGCCAATGTATAAAGTGGGTTTTGTCTTTTAGTTATCTTTCATAGTGCTGTTCTTTCTCCTTCCCCTAACATTATATGAAAATTATATATTCTTTTTGCTAAAAGCCAAGTCTTTGACTAATTGACTACGCTATATTAGGAAATAGAATAACAGATTTAACTTAGTGACACGGCTAGGACACGGCCGTGTTAACTTAATGAACACGCCCATGTTTATTTAACTTAGCCTGTGTAGTCACCCGTGTCTATCTTCAACGAGTTCATGCTCTCTGTATTCATAACACAGTTACAACACGGTCATAACATGACCGTGTCTGTCTTCAACACCAACACCCCCCTCAAGCTGGATGTGGAGACAATTCAAGCTTGCATAATGAGTCATGATGTTTGGGAGCAGGAAGGGATTTGGTGAAGATATCAGCTAACTGATCGGTAGTAGGAAGATGAGAGAGAGAAAGTAACCCATTTAATACTTGCTCACGCACATAATGACAATCAATGTCAATGTGCTTAGTTTGTTCATGAAAAACCGGATTGCGAGCAATGTAGATGGCTGCCATGTTGTCACATTTGAGAGGGATTGGAGTAATATGGGAAACAACAAGGTTAGTAAGTAAACGACTAAGCCATGCCAATTCAGTAGTGACTCTTCTCATGGACCTATACTCATCTTCTACAGAAGATAAGGAGACAGTAGTTTGCTTCTTGGATTTCCAGGAGACTGGACTGCCTCCAAACAAAATGAAATAACCACTGACAGACTTTCTGGAGAAGGGGCAGGCAGCCCAATCAGAATCACAATAGACAAGAAGACGGAAATCTGAATTAGTGTTCATAAAAATGCCTTGAATAGGATGGGAGTGGAGATATTGAAGAACATGAATGGCTGCTGTCATATGAGCTTGAGAAGGAGTTTGATTGAATTGGCTAAGAAACTGAATTGTGTAGGCTATGTCTAGCCGAGTGTGTAACAGGAAATTCAACCTGCCAATCAATCTTCTATAAATGGAAGGATCAGGTAAAGGATGAGGCATAACAAGATCCAACTTGACAATATTTGCTAAGGGACAAGCCACCTGAGGTAAATCAGAAACTTGAAAATCATTACAAAGATCAAGAGTGTATTTGTGTTGGCTAATCAAAAGACCTTCAGACAAGGTTGTGAACTCAAGACCAAGAAAATAATGAAGAGTTCCAAGGTCTTTGATTCGAAATGTATCATCAAAATGCTGCTTGAGGGACTGAATTTCAGACAAATCATCACCAGTCACCAAGAGATCATCAACATAGATAGCCATAATAACCAAAGAGCCAGCAGACCTTTTGATAAACAAAGAATAGTCATGAGGTGAGTGAGCATAACCTCTGTGTTGAAGAGTTTCTGACAGCTTGACATACCACTAACGTGATGCTTGTTTTAAACCATACAAGGATTTTTTCAGTTTGCAAACCAAGGAAGAGTCAGAAATAGTAAGTCCAGGTGGAGCTTGCATGTAGATATCCTCATGAAGATTACCATGTAAGAATACATTGTTAACATCCAGTTGAAAAATAGACCAGCCACGTTTAACTGCTAGTGCAATTAAGGTTCGAATGGTAGTAAATTTAACAACTGGGGAAATAGTTTCAGAATAATCCTCACCTTCCTTTTGAGTAAAACCTCTAACCACAAGCCTAGCTCTGTATCGCTCTATAGAGCCATCTGATTTTCTCTTGATTTTATAAACCCATTTACAACTGATAGGTTTCTTACCTTTGGGAAGTTTAACAATATCCCAGGTTTTATTAAGCTCAAGAGCCTCAAATTCATTAGCCATTGCTTCATCCCAGAGGGGATTACCTGCAGCTTGCTTATAAGTCTGAGGTTCAATATCAGTGAGTATACTGGAAGTGAGATGTTGAGTGCTGTCAGAGAGGTTGCTAAAGCATAAAGACTTGGAAGCAAGGCATGCATTAATGATAGTATGACAACAAGAATCAGTGAGAACATTTGTATCAGGGGCACCCATAGCAGAACCACAAATGAGTCTTGAAGAGAAGATGAAGGCCTTACAATTCTGTTTGACCTCCTAATTGGTGGATTTTCTGTGGTAACAGGGGACACGGGAGGTACAGGGCCGTGTTTGAGGTGACAACACGGGCGGAACAGATGAAGAACACGGCCGTGTGGAAGAAGGACATGGCCGTGTCAAGTCACCAGAGGGAATATCTTCAATGGAATGAGGTAAAGGAGGATGGGAAAGGTCAGAAACAGGAGAAGAATGCAAAGGAAAAATTGTTTCATGGAAAATAATATCTCTAGAAACCATGACCTCTTGAGTATGAAGATTTAGAACTTTGTACGCTTTCTTACCAAAGGGATATCCTAAGAAAATTCCAGGAAATGAGCGAGGCATGAACTTGTCTCTACCTTGAGGAATAGTGGAAACAAAACAAAGACAACCAAAAGGTTTGAGGTGAGAAAATGAAGGCAACTGATTAAAGAGAACTTGATAAGGTGTTTGATTTTGGAGAACCTTGGAAGACATCCTATTAATAAGGTAGGTGGTTGTGAGAACACAATCACCCCAATATTTTTTAGGTAAACCATATTGATATAGAAAAGCCTTAGAAGTTTCAAGGAGATGGCGATGTTTGCGTTCAACAACTCCATTTTGCTGGGGTGTATAGGGATAAGAGGTCTGGTGGATGATGCCTAGGGAAGAAAAGAAAGTTTTTCCTGCTGAACTACTACCAAGCTCATAAGCATTATCAGTCCTAATGACTTTGACAGTGGTATGAAACTGTGTTTGGACAAGATGGACAAAAGACTTAATGATGAAGAATGCAGAAGACTTGTTATGAAGTAAATGAACCCAAGTATTTCTACTAAAATCATCAACAATTGTGAGAAAATACTTGTGGTTATCATAAGTAGAGTGTTTGTAAGGACCCCAAACATCAATGTGAATTAAATCAAAGGGAGCCTTAGTAGAGATGTGACTAGAAGGAAATGGTAATTTGTGATGTCTTGATTGGGAACAAACAGTACAAGGAACAAGATCATCATGATTACTGGATTTAGGAATCTCAATTGGTAACATATGAAGTTTGTACAAAGGCATATGCCCCATACGTAAGTGCCATAGATAAGTCTTATTTTTACTACAAGAGGAATTGCAATTGACATTACAAGAAGAATTGAAAGGAACTTGGGAATTAACAGAATTATGAACATGTTGTTGAAGAATATACATGCCTCCATTTCTTTTACCAAGGAGTATGTCCTTCTTCACTGAAGGGGCCTGTATGTAACACATGTCATCAGAAAAACATACTGAATATTGATGATGAGAAGTTAACTTGCTGACAGACAATAAATTGAACTTGAAAGAAGGAACGAAAAGGACATTAGAGAGTGTTAAATGTGAAGAAATGACAATTGTGCACATACTATTGACCCAAATAATCTCACCATTAGGAAGAGAAACAGAATAAGGCACCTTAACCTCAAGCATGCTAGCAAAGACATTTTTATCAAAGCATATATGGTCAGACACACCAATATCTATAATCCAAATATGTCCTTTATGAAAAGACTTGCTATGGTATGCATTTGTGGATAGATTACCTGCAAAATTGGCAGCTGCAAGAGTATCTGGTAAATCCATCTGATTTGCTTGCTCAGCAGGTTTGAGGTTGTTCAAGAGAGTCATAAGTTGACTATACTGTTCAGTGGAAAATTGAAGAGCAGGAGAAGAACTATTCTGAGAATTCTTAAGCGATTCTCCCTGAACTGAGCTAGAAAATTTCTTAGGCCTTTGAAACTTGAAATCAACAGGTTAACCATGGAGTTTATAACACTTCTCTTTAGTATGTCCTGGTTTCTTGCAATAATTGCAAGTGACACTGGATTTCTTGTTCAAATCATGCCTTTGAGGTGGATAATTGTTCCTTCCAGAATTGACATTCATTGTAGCAGTATCACTTGAGAAAGGAACAATAGGTGAAACAATCTCCTTCTGTTTTTCTTCATGAACAATGATGGAGTAGGCTTGATTGACGGTTGGCAAAGGGGACATCATAAGAATATGACCCCTAACAGTTGAGAAAGCATCATTAAGCCCCATAAGCAGTTGAAATAACTTATGATCCTCAAAGTATTTGTCTAGGACTCTTGCAGAACCACATGAACATGCAGGAACAACTTGAAAATTCTTCAGTTCTTCCCAAATCCTTTTAATTCTGGTGTAATAGGTGGAAACACTGTCTGCTCCTTGAGAAACTGAGTATAATTCCTTTTGAATTTGATAAACTAGAGAGCCATTGGCTTGTTCAAAGTGCTCAATGAGTTCAGACCATATCTCTTGTGTAGTAGAGATGTATATCACGCTTTCAGCAATGTCTTTGCTTAAAGCATTTAAAATCCAACTGATCACCATGAAATTGCAGCGATTCCAAGCATTTAGCAGGGAAGAATCAGATGCTGGGTTCTGCACTTCACCATTGATAAATCCTAGTTTGTTCTTGGCAGAAAGAGCAATCACCATTGCTCTTTTCCAGGCATGGAATCCTTTTCCATCGAATTGTTTGGAGACAAGCACAACACCAAGATTATCTGAAGAATGCAGATGCAGAGGATTTGAAGGATCAATCATTCCTTCTTCAGAACCTCGATGAGAGGCATTAGCAGAATTCACAGAATCAGATGTCATATCTTCAAAGAAAAATCAGAGAAATAGAAGAAAAGATCATAGAGAAACAATGATCAAAAGGATCCAAGAAGAGATCGAGCTATTGAAGCTCTGATACCATGAAATCAGAGTTGAGCAAGGAAGCTTTTTCAGAGAAGAAGGTTGAGAACGAGAGAGGAAAAGAAATTGTAGAAAATGAATTTCTTGATTGATCTGAATAAACAGTTGCATGAATATATATACTCTAAACCAACAGTTGCCTTTACAAGATTGCCAGCTAATCATCTAACCAGAAATAAAACAAGCTAACTAACTTTGACTAACTGACTACGCTATATTAGGAAATAGAATAACAGATTTAACTTAGTGACACGGCCGTGTTAACTTAATGAACATGCCTGTGTTTACTTAACTTAGCCTGTGTAGTCACCCATGTCTGTCTTCAACGAGTTCATGCTCTCTGTATTCATAACATGGTTACAACACGGTCATAACATAGCCGTGTCTGTCTTCAACACCAACAGATACTTATTCTTGTTTACTATCTTAAATAAGTGAAGGCAGTACCTGGAAAGCTCTTTTTTTTTTCCTTTGTTCTCGTATGTTTTGCTTCACCTTCTTCTCCTTCTTTACGTTTTCTTAATTTAACTAATTTTGTTTATGGCTTAAGTTAGTTCTCAACACCTCTCAACAATGAACTGCCTTACTTAAACAAGGAAAAGAAAGAAAAATGAATACATGCATTAATTATACTCAGTTTTGTTAGAAATCCTCAGCTTATTTTAATTGAGAAACACGAGGGATCCTCTCTTATAAAATGATAATCTGAAATTAAATTAATTATAATACATATATATATACTTAATATCCAAATAAAACCTTGTGGATTAGCTTGTGTAAACTATATATACTTAATATTTTTGCATATATATATATATATTAAAATAAGAAAAAGTAGATTGACATTTAAGCATTCGGAACTTATCTAGCCATTGAATTAAAATCTTTGGTAACTTTATGTTCACAAAAACGGGAGATTTGGTCATTCGCGTAACAGTGATGTTTCACTTGTCTCTTTTCAGTTTCAGATTTTAATCAGCACTTCCACTCTATTAAAGAACAAGAACTTTATTTAACATATCTCACCACATCGATGTCTATTCTGGGGATCAAATATGTCAACAACCGTCTGTACAGAAACAAAGCCTATAAAGAGGAAAATACGTATTTACAATTATACAGAAATTATAATCTCTTCGTTATCATCATCATGTAAATGACTCAAAAAAAGCACCATAAACTGTTGGTTAGGGGCCTCTGAAAACAGAAGTACAACCTCTAAAAGGGAAAAAATATCTATAATTCTTCAATAGAAAGTTCCCCTGTTGTGTATCTATGAGAATATGAAAGTTATTCAATCGACAGTATAATAAACAGAACTGGGACTACACACGCTGAGAACTGGGCTGCTTCCTCATCTCCAATTTGGGAAATGGGCCATGAAGTAATTGTAGTCAGGATGATTAACTCGCAATAGCCTAAGCCAATTATCAGCAGCGCGTAGCAGAGAATTGGCTTTCTGGCATTCATAAACCGCGTCAGAGTCCCAGACAGAAACTTTGAACTTGTGAAAGGCAAGCCCAAAGATTGGCAATGATAGCTTCGACGATAAGTCCCTACCTCTTGAATAATGGAAATGAAGTCCTTCAGTGTTCGGACCTGATTCAAACGACATGGTGTGCCATAATTAGTGTCCATTTACATGCACTTTGCACATATAGAAATTAAAGAGAGGTAGAAAGACATACTTTGCAAAGCTGTTGAGAGGGAATGGAAGGTCAGAAAGCAGGCATTTAGGCTCTGTAGTGTTGGACCAGTAGGTATTCTATATATTGGATACCTTCATATTATATGCAGGGTAAACTTAATCAGATTAGCAATATCATATCCAACCCTATAAAAAAATGACTACTGGGAGGAACAAAACATACCATGCCACTGAAATCCAACTAGAAGGTGAAAGGTCACAGCTCCTGTATGTCTTCAGCTCCGGAAATTCACGTGCAAGATCAGAAATCTGTGGCAAGCAATATAAACAATTGTAAGGATTAGAAAGCAATGTAATCTCAGAATGGTAGTATACCAAAAGACAATGGGCTTGCCTTATCTGCTAACGGTTCACGATTGTAAGGTGTGTCATGCTCAAAGTATTCAAAAACAAGCTGATCAGGTGGGTTGCAGCTCTCACTCTCATCACTTGATGAACCCATCAAAGGTTTACTTCTTAGTGAGACTCTTTCCAGACCATGATTGCTCGTATCTGTACCGTTAAGCTGGTTCCAACTTCCATGAACTACACTACTTGCTCCTCTTTCATGACCATAGCTACTGCTGCTATCACTGCTCGTTTCTCTAGCTGATTCGGAGTCACTCTCCCCACCAGGTCTCCTACAATAATATGATGGAAATGAGTATATGATGCCACATTTGACAAATGCACCCATAAAGTGGTCTGCTAAGTCTTGTGATTCAGCAGAATGGTAGGTCATACATGTCTTTGATATGAAGATAAGATCAACAAAAGGAAAAAAGACAAGGTAATATCCTCTATCTGAACTCTTAGCATCTAAAATGATTATATTATAGTTTAATAATACAATCATAGGAGAGAGATATAATCTGCATTGCATATTTTGAACTTACAGCCAACAGAATGTTAAATTTGGATTCACTCAAGCACCCAACTATACGAAGATTACACAAAGGCTATGGACAACAGGACAAAACAATTTCAAAGTGACACCAGGAAACAATATTATTAACAAAGGATTTCATAAAGCCGAGGACAAGAAAATATACTAAATTCAACATAAAGAACAGCTACAGCTAAAATGTCAAAAGCTAATGTTAAAGAGATAAGTAACACCACAACGGATATGGTGCTAAAACAGATTGTATAAATTACTTTAACAGCAGATAATTATTGGGGGCGACTTTCAGCAGCCATTCTAATGTTAGTGCTAAGTTCAAGTTTGCTACATCACATACCCCCTAATCTCCAAGTTTCTTACTCTCTTATTCTTCCATCTCCAGAATTTCAAGACGAATTGATGTACACATGTAGGCCAAGAAAATAAAATCAGGTAATATAGCAAATATACGATCATGGGACTTGTGAATTCTTAAGCACGTTAATTTTTCTTTCCACCAGTACTCATCTTAATGTTAATGGCATGCCAAAAGCATCCCCATTAGCCAAAAAGGATATTTTAGTATGGCTACTGCCACAGATGCCACTGTTGGTAGGTTAGATATGAAGAACAGATTAATCACTAAAGGAAGAATAAACACCCAGGATAATAATGGTAGCTGGCTGAGTGAACTCTGTCACCAGTTTATATAAAGAACTTATAATCTATACGAGGCCTGAGCAATCTTGCAGGCTTGGGGATCTTCCAAGTATGTGCACAGTTAAAATAACGATTGGTGATTGACAGTATCAAAAGCAATTACCAAGTTCTAACACAGAAGGAAATCATTTGATTTTAGCATAATTGAGATGGCTTGGACGATTTATCATATTCATGTCTAGTAAGTTCAAATCAGATGAGGCTTTACTTTTGAAGTTAAATTTCACATGCAGATGTCAAAGGACCACAACTTTTCAGTTCTCAACTGTTAAATTTGAATCACATCTATATAGGACAGACCAAACTTCATAAGTATGGCCACAAATTTGACTCCACAAAAGGAGAAGAAAAAAAAAAAAAATGAATTTGCTATATCAAATTTTAGAGTGAAAATCTGATTCCACAAAGAGGGGAAAAAGAAAAAAAAGGACATGAATAGCTTTATTAAGTTTTATAGTGAAAAATCCAAATAGTTTTGTCATGTCATGACACAAAATGCAGTAACAAGTAGTACAAAGAGAAGAAAAAAACACCATTGGAATGTTCAAATGGAGGCAATTTGGTCAATCATACAAGAGGTACATATAAAAATGTTCTACAATGGCCAACTCACCTAAACCTTGGGGAAGGCTTTGATGGGTCAATATATAGCTGAATGGCAGACAAGGAGACATTGTAATACTGCGTCACAGTCTCGCTCCCACTCAACACCAGAGGAACACCTGCCCCATATGCACTCCATTCCTTAAAAGATTCCCACAGGTCCCCAAGCACGAAGTATGGATGTAACTCTGGCTCCCCGGTTTTCCACCTCCTCATGCTTGTCTGTTGATTGCGATTACACAATTTTCCACCAAAGAAGACCAACATTCAGCAACATAGGCCAAAGTAAATAATTTCTTAAAACAAGATACTATGTTGTCAACATTAGCTCAATTGAGGGGATACCATAAAGTCATTCCTATGATAAACACAGAAATTCTGATTGCATTACCCTAACTAGCTACTGCTAAGACCAAGTAGAAACTCTTGAACAAACATTGATTACAAAGCCTAATTCTTGAGTAGGCTGAATTAATTGGTCCAATTCTACCTTCTAATGTAAAATTTCATCTTTGAAATATCAAGCCAAGAAAGAAAACGGAAAAGGAGAAAATTTTACCCTCCATTTTTCTTCAATCAATTATGGCCAGTAACCAGAGAAAAAAAAAAAAACTCATAGCAAAATCAAAAAAGAAAAGAAAAAGCACAAACCCATCAGGATTGGGAATTCAATACCTTGGGGAAATACTGGGCTGGAACTATTGGCGTAATGTACTCCAAGAATCGATCCAAATTAGAGATGTCGCTGGTATCCCTTGAAGAAATCGAACAATCGGAAGACGAGCCAGGCCTGTTCTCCGATGCAACCGAGGAAGATGTTCTGGACAAGGTAGACCTCCTTTGTGTCTGTGTCTGTGTCTGTGACTGCTTCTGCTGCTGTTGTTGTTCCTGCTCCTGCTTCTGTCTGTGTTTCCGCAACGGTGGTGGGTTGTAGAAACGGTTCTCACCGAGATATCGATTGCGGGTTCTGTTGCCGGCGATCGCAGCCCCTCCGGAGCCGGACATTGCTAATCAAGGTTTACGTAGGTGGAAACGACGACGTTGTGAAGTCAAGAGACGAGAAGACGATGATAATCGCGTGTTAAGGGTTTATTTACTGTGTAAGTGAGTGGCAGCTGCTGGGGTTTTGTTTTGTTGTTGAGTTGTTCTATTATAAATATATATTTTATTTTTTATTTTTTTTCTTCTGATAATTGTATTTAAGGGAAATCAGAGATATCTTCGTTTCTAATATTTTATTGGCCTTCTTTTGAGTATTAAAATAAGATCTCAAAACTCTGTGTGATATGAAGAAGAAGAGGTGTGTTTGGTGAATTGGTATGATTTATGAGGCGGATAGTGAGGGAGGGACCAGAAGACTCTAGAAACTTATAAAACACTGTTTACTCTTATACTCTTTTCTCGTATCTCCTCTTCCTCTTCCTCTTCCTCTTCCACGCAACTCCACCTGTCTTTATCCTACTGCTTTTCACAAATGCTACTCATAATTTTGGTTATGACTCTTTTTTATTTCCTGAAAGAGAGGCTAGTGGAGCTGCTTGTGAGTTTGGCTCAGTCATGGACTTATCGGGTTTGTGGAGCTTAAAGCCCAACCATATAATCTGGGTCAATACAATATCTGGGTTTGGGTTGGGCTCTCCTAGCTCAGCCCATAAAAATTGCTCAACAACTTTATAGATTTTCACTTGTCCATGATACATATTTCTTTCTTCTTTATTTTGCTGAGCCCTAAAACTTTATTCATTTTCTGATTTGATTCCTATCAATATTTCGAGCAAGTATATTCTACTCACCTAGCTTAAGGCATAGCGAGTGCTTACATACACTGAGGAAACCACACACATTTTAATTTCAAGGGTTTATTGTCATGAAAGTCATTTCAAGAGTTTTAACAATCATTACTTTTTAACGTCAACATGTTCTGTTTTGAGGCTAAAAAACATCACACCATGTTATCGATCAATTACACTATATATGCCGATTCAAGATTCAGACTTGATTTCCTGGGGCAACATTAACATTTTGATTATAACTATGATGTGGTTATCAATTTGTCACATGGACTTTCATCTATCTTCTGCATTCTTTTCTTCATTTTGTGATTTTTTACTCAGATTTGTTACATATTTGCTAGAATGTCATTTACCATACCAAAATTGTTAGAACGTAAAGCATTGAAAGATGTCCACATTTATTTTTTCTAGAAGAGCATGTACAACTTTTGGTCCACATTAATAGGTAGGTGGCACACCCATCAAGCACTTACAGAACTTGTCTGTTGTTTTCCTATATACTGAGTCGGTGTGTCCGCCATGTTTGAATGTGTTTTTGTTTGATTTCTATAATGTTTACAAATCCACCTTCTTTCTTTGACCAAATCCATCCTGCTACGTTTACAGGAAGAAAAAATGGTGGCAAAGATTATCCCTCTTCTAGAAAAAAACCAACTTCTGAAACTACTAGAAATATGAAGAAGTGTGTTTTCGTTTTCAGAATAGAGGAAAGACAAAAAAACAAAGAAAGATGCAAACGTAATCCTAATAAAATAATGAAAGAAAAAAAGAACTCAAGAACCTCACTTGGCCAGTCCCTATAAATACTAGGTTCTCCTCTGCTCACAAACCACACAGCAAACACAGTGAGCTTATTCTCTTGCATTCTTATTCAATTCCTCTGTGTTTCCATCTAAATTACCATATATAATCATGGGTGTTTTCGCTTTCGAAGACGAGAAAATCTCAACCGTAGCACCAGCAAGACTCTACAAGGCTCTGGTAAAAGATTCAGACAACCTCATCCCAAAGGTTGTTGATGCCATTCAGAATGTTGAAATCGTCGAAGGAAATGGTGGCCCTGGAACCATCAAGAAGCTCACTTTCGTTGAAGGTCAGTGTATATGCTATACATAGTATTGTTATAAATGAATTCAATTAATTAATTATTATAAACTAAAGTTTATTAACATGGTCATGTTCATGCAGGTGGCAAAACCAACCATGTATTGCACAAAATTGAAGCAATTGATGAGGCTAACCTTGGCTACAACTACAGCGTAGTTGGTGGTGATTTGCCAGACACATTGGAGAAGATCTCCTTCGAGACCAAGTTGGTGGCAGCACCTAATGGTGGAACCATTGGAAAGGTCACTGTCAAATATTTCACCAAGGGTGATGCTAAGCCCACTGAAGAGGAGATCAAGAATGGCAAAGCCAAGGGTGATGGTCTCTTCAAGGCTGTTGAGGATTACCTTTTGTCCAACCCTCATTACAACTAAATCAGTTCAAGTCCAAATAAAAAAGCTTTCTTTTAGTTCAAACTGCAAATGAGTTTGGTCCCTTGTATATTAGCAAGTATGTGCTTTTGCTGTGTATGCAAGAACTAATAAGTGTTTTGTTTTTGTTTTTTGTTTTTATGCCTTCGGCTTCCTCAAATTCGATTTCTCTCTATTGTACTTTATCACCATCAATAAATGATACTAGAGAAATTGTTGCCAAAATTGGGTCACCTTTTGTGTTGTCTAACTTATCAAAACTTCATAACCTTTGATATAACGCAGATATGCACTCGCTCCCAATAGGTATAAGCATATGTTACAACAGAGAGAGAAAATTCATAATATCAGATCATCGGTGTTGCTCTGTTTCAGTGCAGAGTAGTTTCAAACAAGAAACTTACTCAAAATTGTACGTGTGTAGTGTAGTCATCAAACACCAACACCAAACCCCGGGTTATATAAAAGGAAAATTTGAGTCTTCTTGTACGTGTAAAAAGAGTTACAGTAATACATGTAACACCAAGTACCAACAACTCACTATAAGTAATTTTTCTCTTATCCTAGTAATCAAATACCAACACATAAGCCCTCGAGCCCAACTAAGGCCAAGACAGCTCCCACAATAAATTGATCATCATACCCTCCATCTCACTATAAATAGCATTTTTTTACAAGTATATATAGTTTTTCGGTACATTACTAACTTGAGCATCAGAGTCCTGACACCACCACACTCTATTTAAGCTTATGTTCATTACCTGTGCATGTACTTCGACCCAACCTCTCCGACCTCTGATACATATTGACCCTGTCCTCAACACAAACATCGTCATTTATTTATTTAATTAATTGCTACTCATACTAGTCAAGATGATATTGATTTGTTTGTATTTTTCTCGAACCTAGTTGAGAAATGTTGTTTCTCATCTAAATTCTAAATAGGTGACTATTGATCTTATTAGTTGGAGAAAAAAAAATTAAAGGTTTATAGTCGTTTGTTCTATACGCCTTTGATGGGAATCTTTTGGTATGATTACGACCAACTTAATAAAAATTAGAAATCGTTGGTAGAATTTTTTGCTTACGTTAATAAGGAAGCAATATATATTGACTAAATTCATATATAAAATCAAGGCATATGAGGTAACCCTTGACGCTTTACAGTAAACAGAAAAAAAAAATCAAAATTATAGTTATATTTATTGGAAATGTACATCATAGTCCGTGATCGAATCAATATTTTAGTTATATTAGTATTGGGAATCAAACAAAAATAAAAGTTGTGAAAGGAGGACGAAAATTAATTTGAATTTGAGATGTTTTCGGACCAAAAAGTCAAGCCTTGAAGTTGTCTTTTTGTTTTTTCTTAACCTTTTTTATGTAGTATTTTTTTTTTTCCTTAAGGTGCTTCACATTTTGGTTAGCCACCTCTCACACAACCTCGGCACCTAAGTTAATATCCCATGTAGCAAATTTGACACCGACCAATGGCTCAAGTAATTATGTATTTAACATTTAAAATTGCAAAAATTCTTACTTTCACAGGACTCAATTAAATTTTGGTGTACTTGTTTCTTATAAATGTGATTTAAATATCTACATTTTCACATATAAAAGAGTTTCCTAAAATTAAATGCAAAATATACTGTAATGTAAACACCCTATCTTCCTCAAATTTTTTCCCCCACCAACAACTAGCTCTTAATTAAAGCAGTCCTTCGGCCTTATTTGAGAATGTTAACTTACGGCATTTCAAAAACAAGGTGCTGTAAAAAATTGTTAGAATATTGTTCGGTAAAATGTAATAAAAACTGTTGTAGATTCAGTATTAGTCAAAATTACTATCGAAATACTATAAGTATATATATAGATTTAGCATAGCATATTATAAGTTTAGGTGGATGGAGTTTTAAATTAGAAAAGGATATAATGGCTAAAATTTTGAAAGGTTGAGGTATTTTCAAGGATTTTCCAAGAGGTGTAATTGGTTTAATTAAATTTAAAATTCCTCATCTAACCCTAAGTATCTTCCAAAAAACGCATTAAACAAAACTAAAATAGATTTTTGTTGACTACAATTTCTATTAAGATTGTGTTTGGGAATATTCTAACCTAGATTTCAGGTTAACGGAAGTTGATTTAATTGATAAAAATTAAATTATTTCGCTTGTAATTCTTAAATTCGAAGAATGATGAGATAGAGGTACATGCTCTCTTTTGCGACTGCTAGTTTGCCGGTAGTGAGTTACCAGAGATAGAGGTAAATCGTTGAGAGAGAGAAAGGGAAGGAGATGATCAAGGAGCCTAAAGGGAAGAGAATTGGTGATTGGAGAAGGCTCAATTTTTTTTGTAATATTATAAAACCAAATTACCAAAATGGGTTGGGCTGCTGCCTTAATGGGCACTAAATAAAACATTTGAGCTGCATTGCCTAAAAGGATTGGATAAATTGATCATATGTTTCCTACAAATAAAAATGAGTAGATGTTAACATTCTTCATAGTGATATTTATTAATTTATTAGATACATTGGAGCCGCATCCACATCGACAAATTTTTATAAATTGATACTTTGGTGCACTTGCCTTCGAATTTGCACTCGTATCTGCATGTAAATTATGTGATTTAGAATGTGATTGTTCAATTTGATTTTTTTAATTGCAAAAGCTATAAATTTGTGTTTTATAAAAGCTTTTTGAGGGAGTATCCTTTAGTGCTTTTAAAGCAGCAATTTTGACTAGTAAACGGTCTATGTCCGAGTGATACTGAGATCATCTTCAGGATTTTTGATTTTTGTGTTCGAACTTAGAATTGTAACCAAAATATCAAAAGAAAAAAGTAATTCTAACTTTTAAAAATATATAATTCCCAAAAAAGACTTGATAATTAAATAATATTATAAAAAAATTTAAATACCGAAAGCGGCTTTACAATAATTTTTGTCGAACAATTTAATAATCGATTTGTAACTCTTTATCTATTTTTTTAAAATAATATTTTGAATATACTCTCACAACATCCACAGCATAACTTTTTAAAAATTACAAAATATTCCCAAAAGGAACCTTAGAAAATAAAGAATGATATAATCATGGCAGCTTAAGTCCACCCTAAATTTTGGGCCATACGAGATTTTCCAAAGACTGAAAAACTTGTTTCATTGTGAAGCATACAACAAACTAGTATTAAAAAAAGTAAAAAAGAACTCAAATAATTGAACAATAATGCAACGATTGATGGGGATTTGATTGCAACATCTAATTAAAAACCTTGTGAACTCCCATAAAAAAAAAAAAAAACCCTATGAACTAGTCACATAATAATTTCATTGAAAAATACTAATATATAGTGTCGTGCATACAAGAACCGAATAAACTATTAACCGCGCGCAAAATGCCTCTTTAAAATAAGTTATATATATTGATGTGATTGATAAATCTTCAATTTAGTCCTTAATTAGTACTATAAATACCAGTTACAAGATTGGTCTACACACAACTCTCAAGCTTCACATTAGAATTATATCTTTCTTCTCCTTCACATTAATTCTTCCTTAATCCCTTCTGCTTATTAGCTAATAATGGGTGTTTTTACTTTTAGTTACGAATCTACCTCTGCCATTCCCCCAGCTAGGCTATTCAAGTCCCTTATCCTTGATGCTGATAATCTCATCCCCAAGGTTGCACCACAGGCCATTGAGAGTTCTCAAATTGTGGAAGGAGATGGTGGTGTTGGCACCATCAAGAAGATCACCTTTGGCCAAGGTCACTTTAGCTAACCAAGTTCACAATCACAATGATCTTTGCATTTTAGATTTAGGAGCAAGATTCAAACAATTAAGGCCCATTAGTTGTACAAGTTCTCTGAATTGATTTTTTTAAATATTTTCCTGAATTTCTCCAATATTTAGAAAATTTAAGAATTTTCCTGATATATTTTTACGTTACCGATCGAATTGCAGGCAGTCCATACAAGAATGTGACACACAAGGTTGAGGCACTTGACAAGGAAAATTTCATATTCAGCTATAGTGTGATTGAGGGTGATGCTTTCTTGGACAAGCTTGAGAAGATCACATATGAGATCAAGCTAGAGGCATCTGGTGCAGGATCTGTGATTAAGAGTGTTAGCCACTACAATACCAAAGGTGACTTTGAGATCAAGGAAGAAGATGCCAACGCTAACAAAGATAAGGCTGGGGGACTGCTTAAGGCTGTTGAAGCCTATCTATTGGCCAATCCTGATGCATATAACTAGACCAAGCAAAGTTTGAAATATATATCTAAAGTTCATTTGTTTCTTCTTGTGATTCTTGTGAATTCAGATGATGTTGATCCTATTCTATCTGTTTTGCCTCTGAGTTTGTTGTATTCGCTTATTTGGTTTATAAAAAAGTTTTTTTCTTGTGTGGTCATTGGTTTGTAGCATTTTTTCGAAGGTTATGTGATTTAGTTTTAAAGATTTATATTAGATCTGGTGCGAAACTCTATATCTTATTTTTTTTTAGTTATATGACGACATTGAAATTTGAATTCTTTACTTGTAAATTATTTAATTTATCAAAATTAAATCATAATTAGTAGCTTGCAAAACACTACATACTATCACTTAACAAGAAAATGTCAGACTATAAAAGCATATAAAAGTCATTGAAATATTTTATAACCACAATTGACATCTGCCATTTGTACGTTGCTCTGTTTGCAGATAATTAAAAGCTCTCCTCTTTCTTTTCTTGGTTTCCCTCTTATGTAGAGGATGGCACAAAACTTGGTTAGCCCACTTGGCTCTTGGGCTCAAGTGGAGGTGAGGACTTTTTCGTTATTCGGCCAAGTTTAATGGAGGATTTTGAAGTGCCAATTCGGGTATCTGATAGGAGAGAGAGAGAGTGTCGCAGCTGAGAGTTCAAAAATAGAGAAAGAAGTGGTTCGCACCTTAGTTTCCCATTTTGGTAGTTTTCGTCAAATCACTATTTTGAGTCTTAACCGTATTGAGCTGAAATTTTGTAGACACATTCACAAGATTAATATCTCCAATCTGAATGGTGGAGATCGGATTCTGAGATCTATAGGCCAAAATAGTTGACCGGAGCTTTTGTTTGGTGACTTCTCTCGATTTAAACTTGAGATGTTTGTTGTGTAGTTGCCAAGAATCTTTGTTCTTGATGAAATGCTAATTGTGTGCCCCTAGTTTAAGCTGGGGAGAACACTTTGCTTACCCATTATTGTTTAATAATAATAAATTTTTTAGACTAGGTGTTCTGGTTTTTACTCCCCACATTAAACAATTTTCCATGTGTCCTCTAGTTTATTTTGGTGCTGTTGATTGTGGCTTTACTTGATTACTTCCTAATATGTTTACACAAGATTAGAAAGTGCTTGATTGGCTATTAAGTTGTTGGTTCACCTTTCACTTAATTAGACCCCTTGTTTTGGACATAAATTATATTTATCCAATCATGTAAATTCTACTATCTTTGTTTTCTCTTTGATTTGTTTAGATTTGGCATTTTAGTATTTGAAATTGAATAGTATAATTTTGTTATTCCAATTGCTTGGATTTTGCTTCTGTTTGCAACAAAACATCATCCTCAGCCTTTACATTGATGTCTCCTACTCTGTTAAGTGTCTGTTCCCCATCGATGACAACAAGTGCACCCTTCATTTCGATCTAAATCATCAATCGAGGTCACCTTTTAAAGACTCTTAACTATTTTCATTTTGGCTCATCCAATGTTCAACGCCAGAAAAAACATAAGGTTTCCCAGTATCTATAATCAAACAATCATTTCCAAATGTAAAATTATTTCAAGTGCATCGTCAACACTTGGTGATGATGGCTTGACGATGATTTAGATGGAAACACAAAGAGGACTAAGAATTCAATGTATGAGAAGAAGCTCACTATGTTGTGTGCTTACTGGGAAGAGAAGCTAGCATATATGAGCATCGGTTGCTGTTGCCTTTACTGATGTACCTCAAATTGGGTGAAGAAGCTCAGTGTGGTTGTTGAACTTTCTTTTATTAGAATAATCTCTGATAGGATTTTTCTTGGTACTTAAAAGTTTGTAAGGATAAGAAAAAGACAAGACAAAAGCGTACAATTAAGAAGGAAGAAAATTTTAAAAAAATTCAAAGAAGGTAGGTTTGAAATATATAATAGATTCAGCAGCCAGTCTTCTAGACGGTGCAATAAACTGTTTTATCAAGGATTAAAGCAGCACAAAGCACAAAAAGGAGTGGAGAAAATTGTAAGGTAAGGTTCACATTCTACAATACATTTCTTTTGTATACATTAAGGGATGGCTATATCAAATTCACTACAAATCAATGTGAACTAAAAGTTGTCTAGGTGTTTGTATATCTAGCCCCAATTTATGTGATTTCTGACCGATATCAAAAAAATAATTGGAAAACTGAATTGTATGAGTAATGTTATTTGTAATTTTTTATTGTTTATTTTACACTTATCCTAGTTAAGATTTAACGAGCATTCTCTATTGACTCATTTAATAAAGAGTAAACCTACAATTTGGTCCCTGAAAGATTAGGGTTCTAACAATTTGGTCCTCAAAAGATGTATAACTACAGTTTAGTCCCTGAAAGATTAGACATCCATATCATTTTGGTCATTCGTTAGTGTAGTTTGTTAAGTGGTTACGGAAGTGGTGACGTGACACCGTTAAGTGTACATGTGGCACGTTAGTGACTAAAGTGGCATTTCCATTTGCCATGTAGGCAGCTGAGCTGGATAATCAACAAAACACCAAGCGAACGGTGCCGTTTGCTCATTCACTTCCAACTTTGTCTCCCTGCACTTGCTGAACTGCAGCTTGAACCCTAACTTCACTGAACTTCATCTTCACTGAACGGTGCCCAGCTGAGCCACCAAACCCATCGAAGTCCGACGAACCACAAGAGCCCTCTTATCTCTCCTTCAACTCCCTCTTCTTCTCAATTTTTGGGAATGTTTTTCTTTTATCCCCCTTCTTTGGTCTTTGAATTTCCTTAACTTGTTATTTATTGTCTAGATTGCCATCTCTCCTACATAGATAAGGGAGATCGATTTTTTTGTTCTTGGAGTTGTCTGGTTTATCAGCTCTGTACGAAAAATCNTAGCAAATACTTTAAAGAAATATTTGAAAAGCTGAATTATATAATATAATATTACAAACCTCACCTAACTTTAAGAAGTGTTTAAGTGGAATTACCCTTGTGCATTTGTACACGTGAGAAAAACAGAACTATTATTTTAGTGTACGGCAAATGGTGGAAATGACAAAAGTTGAATACCATGGCGACGGCTAAGCTAGCACTACACCTTCTTTGGGTTGGGTGGGTTTGGATGAGACTCATTCAATGATTTTAGTGTCATTGTGAAGATCTCAAAAACTTAGTCATCTAATATGTGCCATAATATATAGTTCCTTATAAAATGCAAGAACGACACGATATAAGAAAACATGTCAGGAAATAACTTTTTCAAGTTTACTTTTTGGCACATTTTCTTATATTGTGTCGTTCTTGCATTTTATAAGAAATTGTGTATTTTGACACATACTAGGTGACTCAATTTTTTGAAATCTTCGCAGTGACACACCAAAATCATACTGTAAATCTTACTCGAACCCACCAAACTAAGAGAGAGTGTAATGCTACCACCTAAAAAGAGGTAGCAGCTTAGCCCTCACCAGGTATTCAACTTTTGTCATTTCTACCATTAGCCGTACACTGAACAGTTTTAGTGTACATATAATAAGACCGAGACTCATACGGCATCTAGAAGTTAGCCTTATAACAATATTCCAACTCCGCCTTCCTTGACTAATGGATTAAATTCAAAATCCTTAACAAAAACTGTCTTTCATAGTAAACCTTTGTCCAATATTATATCAGAAAAAAGGAGGGGGCGAATGTAGATATTAGAGTAAAACCCTTTTTTAGTCTTTGAAAAATACAGCTATTGACAAATTCGTCCTCCAAAAATTTTTGGTGACAAATTGGTCCTTGAATTATTATTTCGTTGACAAATTAGTCATCCGATAGGTAAAATCAGTGAAAAGAAAATGAGGACTTGAATGAGAAAATGAAGGCTTAAACATAGCTAGGCAAAATCAGTGAAAGAATTTTAGTAAAGGAGTCTGCAGGGGTCCAGAACTTTTCTCATTAAAGTACTAAAGGACTAATTTGTCAGACAAAATAATAATTCAAGGACCAATTTGTCACTGAAAATTTTTGGAGGANAATAATAATTCAAGGACCAATTTGTCACTGAAAATTTTTGGAGGACGAATTTGTCAGTAGCTGCATTTTTCAAGGACTAAAAATGGGTTTTACTCTAGATATTATCCCAACAACCTCAGGGAAGTTCTTGGCGTGATGGGGACCAGACCCTATAAATATCACCTCCTTCGGCCCCTAATCTACCACACAAACACAAAACTACTTTCCTCTTCTTCTAACCTTTGCTTTAAACCTCTTTGTCTTAGTTTTCATCATCATCATCATCATGGGTGTCTTCACTTTCGAGAACGAGAGTACCTCACCTGTGGCTCCTGCTAGACTATACAAAGCTCTAGCATTGGATGCTGACAATCTCATCCCAAAGATTGATGAGTCCATTAAGAGTGTTGAAATCGCTGCAGGAAATGGGGGACCTGGAACCATCAAGAAGATCACTTTCGTTGAAGGTCAGTCTGTGCTACAACTATATATATACATATGGCTTATAATCAATTTCTAAAAGATGAATTAAAAATAATTATGTTTTTCTTAATCCTTTGGAAGCTATAGAATTAGAGATTGGTCTATATATGTGAATTAATGATGATGCTCGTCAATATGATACTAAGATGAATGAGTTGTAAGTTTTCATTTCTTTGGTTTCTTACTGGATATGTGGTAGAGATGAACCATCTTTTAAGATGCCTCCATAGAAGTGGATTCCATCTTATTGTTTTTTGTACATAATGCTTACCTCTGCCTATAGTTATATGCTCATTTTGGGTTTGATGTGCTAATGGGAACAGGCTTGGATCTGATGGACAAGAGTTCTTCACTTCTTATGATAAAGTTTATGAAAGCTTTGATGCTATGGGATTGCAGGAAAACCTTCTTAGGGGTATTTATGCATATGGTATGTCTATTGATGCTTCGATGTAATATATTTCTGTTGAGCATGCCATTTTAAGGAATTAGTTACTAAAAGCTCCAAATCCTGAATGAGAATTTTAGTTTCTTTCATTTGTATGTGCATTGAATTTGAGATTTAGATCGAAATTATGTGCCTCTGAAGCCTTTTGAATAAGTGCTCTTTATTTTTTCTCTCTTTTCACTGACTACTGAACTTTTCTTCATGACAAAATTGAACAATGATGCTGGGTAACTTCTGAAAAGGTTTCGAGAAGCCCTCTGCAATTCAGCAAATCAGGTTGGGGTTTTCTCTGCCACAATGCCACCTGAGGCCCTAGAGATCACAAGGAAGTTCATGAATAAACCTGTCAGAAACCTGGTAAAACGTGATGAGCTTACCCTAGAAGGTATCAAGCCATGTCAATGTGGAGAAGGAGGAATGGAAGCTTGAGACACTTTGTGATCTTTATGAGACCTTGGCAATTACCCAGAGTGTTATCTTTGTGAACACCAGGCGCAAGGTAGATTGGCTGACAGACAATATGTGTGGTATTGATGAGGGAATTCCGTTCTGGCTCCTCCCGTGTTTTAATCACTACTGATCTTTTGGCCCGTGGTATTGATGTTCAGCAAGTCTCTCTTGTGATTAACTATGATCTCCCAACTCAGCCAGAGAACTATCTGAAATGGGCTTTTTCTCATTTTGGGTCTATCAGAAATTGTTGTTGCAAATTTTGCTGAGTTTTGCTTGTATTTCTAGTCTAGTGTCTTAAAAAAAAGACTGCAGAAAATGCTGTTTGCTTGGATCTAATTTATTTTTTGCTAAGTTTTGTTCTTAATATCTGTGTGAGGGTTATGTAGAGTTGGAACTTAACGTTATGTTGGGAATATACTGAACTTAGCCCAATTGCAACTCTATTGGTACCAATCATTTCAATTCTTGTGCTCACATTCTCTTTATGTGCCTATTGAATTTGTGTTTTAAATAGCAGTCTGTTTAAACTCGCCTTATGCTGACAACCTCGCTGGCGTGTGGAATACCTGGAACGTGGTTGTATTCTTTGAAAACCTGCTTTAGCTTAGACGAGTGTTAAATGCCATCTGCTGTTTGTTTCATGTATATACCTACTTGGGTTTCTTTAATCCTTTTTTGTTTTTTCAAAGGTGGTGAGAGTGCGAAGATATAATGCCAAAGATGATTTACATCATATTCCTTTTTTTCCTTCCTTTCGTGTCTTATTGAATTTAGATGAACTTCTTTCTGCTTCGATCTTAAATGGTTTGTAAGTCAAGAATCATATTAGAACAACATTACATGATAAATTTTCAATATCCCCGAAAATTCTCTCTCTGCAAGTACAGAAGACTATATTCCGTCTCGTTTTTATGACATATTTCTTTTGTTCTGAAATTGAAATTATCCAAGCTAAAATAAACCTTGTCTTATTTGTTTCATTTGTTGTCTTCGGCAAATACTAATGTTAATGTGGCTTTATTGAAAGTAACGGAAATTATTTAAACTTCGGGTTAAGAGAGAAAAATAATTTACTTGGGGTTACCGAGTTTTTCTGCTAGAAACAATCCCACCAATCGGTGTCACCGGCTTTGGGTTCTATAGGAACCACGCTCACCTGTTTGGATATCTTCAATTTCTTGGTTCCCCTTTTAATCTTTTTTGATTTCTTTATAGGCGCCATTGAGCAAGAGAAGGATTATTCAATATTCACCGCTCCAATGACGGAAACGAAGAGGGGTAAATGGATATGGGAATGAAGCTGATCACTGCCTCTGTCGCAGAAAAAGGTTTCCAGAGAAAGTGAAGGAAACAAAGAACAGACCATACTCGGATACTCATACTCTCCAATAATGTCCAATTAAAGTTGTTTTATTAATATCTACCAAAAAAGAGTTGTTTTATTGTCGGACTTCGATGGGTTTGGTGGCTCAACTGGGCACCGTTTAGTGAAGATGAAGTTCAGTGAGAGATGAAGTTCAGTGAAGTTAGGGTTCAAGCTGCAGTTCAGCAAGTGCAGGGAGACAAAGCTGAAAGTGAATGAGCAAAACAGCACCGTTGGCTTGGTGTTTTGTTGATTATCCAGCTCAGCTGCCTACATGGCAAATGGAAATGCCACTTCAGTCACTAACGTGCCACATGTACACTTAACGGTGCCACGTCATCACTTCCGGAACCAATTAACATACTACACTAACGGAGGACCAAAATGATATGAATGTCTAATCTTTCAAGGACTAAACTGTAGTTATACATCTTTGAAGGACCAAATTGTCCGAACCTTAATCTTTCAGGGATCAAATTGTAGGTTTACTTTAATAAACATTTTCTATTTGAAAATGTTTGTTAAAATGTCACTAAAAAAATGTTAAAGTCTCATTTAATTACAATTTTATAATATTAGTAACACAAATGTTTACATGTATATTAAAAGAAAGGTGAGTGCTAAGCCACACCACCCCTAAAAGGTGGTGTGGCGGTACTTTATCCTTCATTTGTGTGAGTTATGATGGGACTTACTCAATAATTTTAATGTTATTGCAAAAATTTTAAAAAATTAAGTCACTTAGTATATAGAAAAATATACATTTTTTTTTTTTTTTATAAAATTTAAGAACAATGTGATAGAGGAAAACATGCCAAACTTTTTTAAAAAAAATGATTTGACATATTTTCTTATATCTTATCGTTCTTGTATTTTATAAGTAATTGTGTGTTCTATTACATACTAGACAACTCAATTTTTTAAGATATTTGTAACGATACTAAAATCACTGAATAAGTTCTATCAAAACCTACACAAGTGAATGGTAGAATTTTGCTACACCACCTTTTAAGAGTGATGCATCTTAGCAAATACTTTAAAGAAATATTTGAAAAGCTGAATTATATAATATAATATTACAAACCTCACCTAACTTTAAGAAGTGTTTAAGTGGAATTACCCTTGTGTATTTGTACATGTGAGAAAAACAGAACTATTATTTTAGTGTACGGCAAATGGTGGAAATGACAAAAGTTGAATACTATGATGAGGGCTAAGCTAGCCCTACACCCTCTTTGGGTTGAGTGGGTTTGGGTGAGACTTATTTAGTGATTTTGGTGTCACTGTAAAGATCTCAAAAAATTTAGTCATCTAGTATGTGTCATAATATACAGCTTCTTATAAAATACAAGAATGATACGATATAAGAAAACATGCTAGAAATAACTTTTTTAAGTTTACTTTTTGGCACGTTTTCTTATATCGTGTCGTTATTACATTTTATAAGAAATTGTGTGTTCTGACACATACTGGATGACTTAATTTTTTGAGATTTTCGCAGTGACACCAAAATCATATTGTAAATCCTACCTAAATCTACCAAACTAAGAGATGATGTAATGCTACGACCCCAAAAAGAGGTAGTAGCTTAGCCGTCGCCAGGTATTCAACTTTTGTCATTTCTACCATTAGCCGTACACTGAACAGTTTTAGTGTACATATAATAAGACCGAGACTCATACGGCATCTAGAAGTTAGCCTTATAACATTATTCCAACTCCGCCTTCCTTGACTAATGGATTAAATTCAAAATCCTTAACAAAAACTTTGTCTTTCATAGTAAACCTTTGTCCAATATTATATCAGAAAAAAGGAGTGGGCGAATGTAGATATTATCCCAACAACCTCAGGGAAGTCCTTGGCGTGATGGGGACCAGACCCTATAAATATCACCTCCTTCGGCCCCTAATCTACCACACAAACACAAAACTACTTTCCTCTTCTTCTGACCTTTGCTTTAAACCTCTTTGTCTTAGTTTTCATCATCATCATCATGGGTGTCTTCACTTTCGAGAACGAGAGTACCTCACCTGTGGCTCCTGCTAGACTATACAAAGCTCTATCATTGGATGCTGACAATCTCATCCCAAAAATAGATGAGTCCATTAAGAATGTTGAAATCATTTCAGGAAATGGAGGACCTGGAACCATCAAGAAGATCACTTTCGTTGAAGGTCAGTCTGTGCTATAACTATATATATACATATGGCTTATAATCAATTTCTAAAGGATGAATTAATAATTACGTTTTTCTTAATTCATTGGAAGCTATACAATTAGAGATTGGTCTATATATGTGAATTAATGTGATTTGGGCATGCAGGTGGCAAAGAGAACTATGTGAAGCACCAAGTTGATGGCATTGACAAGGATAACTTGGGATACAATTACAGCATAGTGGAAGGTATTCCCTTGCCAGACTCATGCGAGAAAATCTCAATTGAGACCAAATTGGCGGCAGCTCCTAATGGTGGATCCATTGTGAAGCTTACTGTCAAGTACTTTACCAAAGGTGATGCTCAGTTGAATGAAGAGGAAGTTAAAATTCGCAAGGAAAAGAGTGAAGGGTTTTTCAAGTCCGTTGAGGCTTACCTTTTGGCTAATCCAAGTTACAACTAAAATCTATACAAGACAAACAAAAATGTTTTTCTTTTCCTTTTTAGACAGAGACTCTCTTCTTGTTCTTGTCCGTGACATTGATCCCTCGCAGATGTTTGGCTAGGGATTTCTTTTATGTTTCTTTTTAGCTTTTTGTTTTTTATTGAGTAGCACTCCTTTGTATTGCTCAGAATAAAGGTCTCTGCTGATGTAATATTTCAATTTTTATATGATATACATACAACTTTATATTACATTTCAACTTTTTAATGACGTCCATAACTTAGCGTATTTTTTTTTTTCCATATAATTTGATCATCCCAAAATTATAACTAAGTAATTAATGCATATATGGGAATACACACACATTCAAATAAAGTATTTGATATAGATCTTTAAGGGAATATTTTAGTGATTGAGCATTAAGTACTTTTTTTTTGTTTTTGGTTTATACAATCCATGTTCGAGGCGGGAGCCGGTAAATCATTCTTAATAAGTGTGACATAATTGTGCACTCTCTTATTTGGTTAGCATTTTATTTAATTTATGTATTTTTTTTTTAGATTAAAGATTTGACAACAGAATAAGTTAAGAAATAATTGTGATGATCATTTTTCCTAACATTCCCGAGATGAAGAGGATTTCTCTTGCTTTGCTAGTAGTGCTGACGAGGCTTGAGATTGATCCCTAATAATAATCTTTTCTACGCTTAAAAAGTTTTAAAATTCAAATCTTTGTCATAGGATTCTAGTGTTGTCATTTTACTTAATGCTAGAATAAGTTATCAACAATGGAATAATCCAGAATAATTGTGATGACGACAATTCTTTGATATTCTAGAGGTGAAGAGCATCGCTTTAGTCTTTCTAGAAGTGCAAGTAGACTTAAAGGAAAACTTCTAATAAAAAAAAAAAATGTCTTGGCACAAAACCATTAATCTATATCTTACACTATCTATTTTTAACATGCATAACATCTAGCATTTTCGCACATTTTTCAAGTCATCACTTAGTTAATAAAATAAACAAAATACTTAAAAGTTGCCTATGACGTAATAGATTAAGGGAGGATTATAATGACAATTGTTATATCTATCCAATAGTCTTAAGGCATAGTTCTAAGTTTTACCAAAAGTATTGGTGGGGCATAATAAAACACTAATACATTTTTTTTTTTTAACATAACATAAGGATCAACTTAATTCATTTAAAAAGATAACAAGTTATTAAATGACACTACAAGAAATTTCTTGGATTCCAACAAAATATTACCGTTGGAATTCAGTTATGGAAAAAAAATTCCAATAGAAAAATACTGTTAGAATTTTTTTTGAAATTTTCTATTTATTATTTTTAAGAAAAACTTGTTTTCTAGAAATTCCAACGAAAGAATTTCCTATTTATTTTTTTTTTTACTTTTTTGTAAAAAAAAAAATTCTTAAGATTCCTAAATTTTAGTTATACAACCTCAAAATTTAGCCACAAAAGTTGCTAGTCCACATTTTTTACTTGAATTTAAATTTGACCTATTGAATATATAAAATTCCATACATACACAATAAACTATATTTTGTCATACAATCTATAAAAGACTTTTACAACTAGNAAGAATTTATAAGTACACTACAGTAGTGTACATTAGCATATGCTTTAAAGAATTTTAATAATGTAAAGAACATTAATGTTCATAAAAGAACTAAAACATTGATAACAGCAAAAAAGATCATCGATTAGCAAAAGAAACATACCTTCTGAAAAAATAATAAAATAAGAATAGTACTGAAGTGACTAGTAGTGGTTACACATTTGCTAAAGTTAATTAGGTGAAGATACACTGCTACTGATATAAATAAGCCTTAAGCTATTGACATGGTATCTTAAAATGTAGAAAAGTACCTCATAATAGACAATACTATAATCATTGTTAAGGCAGTTGTCTATTAGCAATGCACCTCTCAACCTTTTCTTTCAAACAAGGAAGATTTCTGTTTAAATGGTTTTCACTAATTCAAGTAAAATAATAAGCACTATGGACTTATATATAAAGAGACAAGTTTGATAGAATAGAAGCAACATAATTAATTTCACACAAAATCACAGACTTCACAGCACAAGTATCTCATGATATTTATATAGCTTATACACCAGCGCTCTTTGCATGTTACCTGGAAGAACTGATTCCATACGCTGCTCTTCCCAAGACTCAAAGGATGCTCCCCATGAGGGATTTCTGATCTAGAGAGCAAACATCTACTCTCACATCTGGACTCATCAGTGTCACAACTTGTGGAGCTGTACATCTTCCTTGTGATTTCTGACTAACTAGCCACAGAAATATTCAGATAGCCAAATAGATGAAAACATAACAGTTCATATTGTAATAATACAACCAGGATTGTTCTGTTTCATGTGTTTTTTACCACTAAGACATACACATAAATGGCAATGCCCCACATTAATGTAACAGAAATAACCAAGTAAAGGCGGATGAAAATTCCAGAGATTAACATGAACAAATGCTTCTGAATCACGTCTCTACACATAGTTATACCTTACTGTAAGAATCAATGTGATGTCACAGAAACAAAAAACGCACAACTTGTCTGTACTGCTTTAATTCAACTGCTAAATGTTTTTAAACTATCAGTCCTATTCCTATCACATGTAAGGCATTTTTAAGTTCCATTTTAAGCAATATCCCTATTATTTGAAGAGGGGGGTGGGGGATCTACTAACAGGAAGTCAGCAATAAAATGGATCATCATATTCATCACCGGAACAAACAGACAGACAAGCACCCACAGTACACAAGTGTGCATGTCCACATGTCTGCATGTAGTAGAGGAGCTAACTGACTACTAAACAATTGACTAGAAGAAATGACCTCCTTTATTTTAGTAGAGTCCTTCACCATTAGTTTAATTTTCTATTTTATTGCCCAAAAACAGTTTCTAAATTATCTCAGATGGTGAAATAAAGGTACTAATGGCCCCAAGTAACTTACAGGATTCATCAGAAGGTCCTCTTTGAAATGCTTGTATTGAGACCTCTTCTTTGCTAATTCAGATGACCAAAGCCCACGATCCAGTGGAAGATATCCAAGCAAAAGCTGCAAATGTCAATATGCATAAATTGCAATAGTATTCATCGGTTTCACTCCTTGTTTAATGGAAAAACATACTACATATAGAACAATTAAAATCACCCAAACTGAACCCCTAGTAAGAAGTAAATCTAGGTACAATTCAAAACTAATCATGTAAAGAACCTCCAAAAACTTTTACATCATATTCCATTCAGTGACACTGGGACACTGGCACCTCAGGAAACATAAAGAAATGAAGAAGAAACAATCACTCAGCTTAATTTAAAAAGATGTAAACAGTAATATATCTATACCCCCAAAAAAAATTTACATTTTTTATAAGTGCTTTGAAAAGGAGTTATACCTTCCACACAGTAGAACGTATCCCAGCCCCATCAGGTATACCTTGACACGCAATTCTCCGCAACTCCCTTATGTCTATCAGCTTCCTTGATAACTAAAGCAAGAAGGAAATCAAACATAAACCAATAACACAAACTAAGAAATCAAAAGTTCATTTTTTATTGAAAAAGTTTTTAACTTTTGAAGATAATGTAGAGAGTGAACCGAGAAAGATGAGGAGGAAGCCTAACCTCGGCCATCAATTGAGCCTGGCGAGAGATTTCATCCACAGAAGGCAAGCCAGAGGTGCCATTGTCATCGTTCGCACCATTATCGACTCTTGAATCTTGGATTCTCTGGGGCTCTGGAGGATCTTCTATCGTAGGTGGAGAAGGAACCGGCACAGGTGGGTCCACGGAGCGGTCTTCAGTTAGTGAGGTGGAGGTAGTGATGGTGGGCGAAGTGGTGGTGGCTGTGGCGGTAGTGGTGGCGGAGTAGAGGAGGTTATTGTGGTCATCGGAGGGAGGAGGAGTGGATGACCATAGAGAACTGTTGAGCCAGTCGGGAACCCGCTTCTTCACCATTTTCAGTGCTGAGATGTATTTGAAATTAGGGTTTTCGGAATTGACAATGATTAATTAAGCTTCGAAGCTCAGATTGTGCGTGGAAGAAGAAGGAAGGAGGAGGCTCGAAGGGAGGGGGCATCGCGAAGTGAGCATTGGTAAGCTGACCGGGGATGTACAGATGGCTTGTGGAGAAATAACGATGATATGCCACGTGACGACCCCACATCTGTGCCAACATAGATCATCTGATTGGTTGAAGGAAAGACCTTCTCTTCTGTCTTTCCTTATTTCTTTTATTTTTTTTCTTTTTTTTATGAAAATTATTTTTCCAATCATTCTCTTTAATAATACATTTTATAGAACTATTTTTTTAATAGGATAATCTTATAATTATTTTCTTAAAAGAAATAGTTTAATTTTTTAATAGTTTTTTTAGGGAGAGAGAGGACAAAGTGATATATTTTAGTGGTCCCTTATAGCAAAATATATTGCTAACAAGGTGTACCCAATTTTTGTTTGCTAATGAATTCTTTTTTTTTTGTACAAAAATAAATTATAGAGTAAACCTACAATTTGGTCCCTGAAAGATTAAGGTTCGGACAATTTGGTCCTCCAAAGATGCATAATTACAGTTTAGTCCTTAAAAGATTAGACATCCATATCATTTTGGTCCTTCGTTAGTGTAGTCTGTTAACTGGTTACGGAAGTGATGATGTGGCACCGTTAAGTGTATATGTGGCACGTTAGTGACTGAAGTGGCATTTCCATTTGCCATGTAGGCAGCTGAGCTGGATAATCAACAAAACACCAAGCGAATGGTGCCGTTTTGCTCATTCACTTCCAGCTTTGTCTCCCTGCACTTGCTGAACTGCANAGGATAAAACATGATGTAAAGAAGGTTTGCAGAACCTTGTTTTCTTATTGGGTTTGAGGATTTTTGGAGATAATGGCTATGTATTGAATTGTAAGATAGCAAACAACTACTATAGTAGCTAGATCTTACTAAAGATACAAATGAACAGTTCTCTTTTATTGATGATAGCTTTAGTAAGCTTACCGACTCTACTCCCTTTGGACTAAAAGAAGTTTTTTAGAATATTGCTTCTTTCAACACTCTTAGCTTTCTTCTTCTCACACCTTACTCGACTCTATCTTACAAGACACAGTCTATTTCCCTTTTATAGACAAAAAAGTGAACTTCAAACTTTGGATTCTACACTTAACATAATAAAAGATAAGGTTCAGCGCTTTGCATGAGTGCTCAGGTATTGTACAAGAGTCACAGGACTCGACTGTTCCTTCACTTGACTCTACTATCTTACAAGGGTTTTGTCATAAAATCTTTAGACTTTGATTCAGAGGTAGCAGCTAATTATGACAACTCATCCTTCCATCTAATTCACAATGTTGTCCCATGTATATGCATCAAATACGCGGTCATTCCATCTATGTTCATTCTCATGCATGTTGCCAAGTGTTTCTTCATTATCATGCATGTTTACAAGTGTTTCTTCATTCTCATGCATGCTACCATCTGTTTCATTATCCATGAAAGTGCTACCATGTGTCACCTCATTCCATGCTGCAAGGAAGTCTTTCAAAGTTTTGTGGCATTCCTTAGTCATTCCTACTGTTAAGTTGGCTATTCTTTGTTGATATATCTGACTTTTTTTGGTGACTTATCTAGAATTCTCTTATCATTTTTCTTTGAAAAATAATTCTTTCTATTGTAGAGAAAGTCTTCTAGTCTTTTTACAAGAAAGAAAAATAGTGATTTACCAGTTCACGAGCTTTTAATAGTGCAATAATTTTTTCACTAAGGTCTTTTACTTCTTTTTGACAAATTAGACTTCCAGGCCCCTCATTCCTTTGCAGTCGTACAATGTGAGAGCTGGGAAAAAAAGTGAGTTTCTTCTCCCATTCTAGAGGGGCACTAAAGATTATCATAGTGAATTTTTGCCAGTAGCAATGTTGTCTCTTCCATTTTAAAGCATCTTTAATAATTTGAGGGAAGAACTTGAATAATCTATCAATTTTAAATCTAGTGAAAGAGATTTTTTGAAGTAGCCCTTGTTCAAACAGCCAGGCAACCTGATATGGAGGACAATCGTCATCTATTACCCACCAATTATTTCCATCTTCAAATAAATGATACATTCCAAGTTGATATTGGCTTAGATCNTTCTCTGGGGCTCTGGAGGATCTTCTATCGTAGGTGGAGAAGGAACCGGCACAGGTGGGTCCACGGAGCGGTCTTCAGTTGGTGAGGTGGAGGTAGTGATGGTGGGCGAAGTGGTGGTGGCTGTGGCGGTAGTGGTGGCGGAGTAGAGGAGGTTATTGTGGTCATCGGAGGGAGGAGGAGTGGATGACCATAGAGAACTGTTGAGCCAGTCGGGAACCCGCTTCTTCACCATTTTCAGTGCTGAGATGTATTTGAAATTAGGGTTTTCGGAATTGACAATGATTAATTAAGCTTCGAAGCTCAGATTGTGCGTGGAAGAAGAAGGAAGGAGGAGGCTCGAAGGGAGGGGGCATCGCGAAGTGAGCATTGGTAAGCTGACCGGGGATGTACAGATGGCTTGTGGAAAAATAACGATGATATGCCACGTGACGACCCCACATCTGTGCCAACATAGATCATCTGATTGGTTGAAGGAAAGACCTTCTCTTCTGTCTTTCCTTATTTCTTTTATTTTTTTTTCTTTTTTTGATGAAAACTATTTTTCCAATCATTCTCTTTAATAATACATTTTATAGAACTATTTTTTTAATAGGATAATCTTATAATTATTTTCTTAAANTTCCGTAACCAATTAACAGACTACACTAACGGAGGACCAAAATGATATGGATGTCTAATCTTTCAGGGACTAAATTGTAGTTATACATCTTTGAAGGACCAAATTGTCCGAACCTTAATCTTTCAGGGACCAAATTGTAGGTTTACTCTAAATTATAATATCCAAACACAAAGTATACATGAGGCTCTGATACCAATTTTAAGGATACACCAATTTTAAACATACACCAAAATTTTAAACATATGCTAATTTTAAAAAACATAAGTTTTAATTTTTATAGAGATTGAAGTCTTTCTAGTTTCAAGTCTACAATAAACTTAGAAAGCATTCTTTAAAACAAACATGTGGGTAATTCGTCCACCAAACTTCATCTGTTGTTCTTCAACTATAGACATTCTCTCCTACCTCGACTAGCAATCACCTTAACATTGCTACTTCTTCTTTTTACTATTGATTATTCACAATATTAGGATAAAACATGATGTAAAGAAGGTTTGCAGAACCTTGTTTTCTTATTGGGTTTGAGGATTTTTGGAGATAATGGCTATGTATTGAATTGTAAGATAGCAAACAACTACTATAGTAGCTAGATCTTACTAAAGATACAAATGAACAGTTCTCTTTTATTGATGATAGCTTTAGTAAGCTTACCGACTCTACTCCCTTTGGACTAAAAGAAGTTTTTTAGAATATTGCTTCTTTCAACACTCTTAGCTTTCTTCTTCTCACACCTTACTCGACTCTATCTTACAAGACACAGTCTATTTCCCTTTTATAGACAAAAAAGTGAACTTCAAACTTTGGATTCTACACTTAACATAATAAAAGATAAGGTTCAGCGCTTTGCATGAGTGCTCAGGTATTGTACAAGAGTCACAGGACTCGACTGTTCCTTCACTTGACTCTACTATCTTACAAGGGTTTTGTCATAAAATCTTTAGACTTTGATTCAGAGGTAGCAGCTAATTATGACAACTCATCCTTCCATCTAATTCACAATGTTGTCCCATGTATATGCATCAAATACGCGGTCATTCCATCTATGTTCATTCTCATGCATGTTGCCAAGTGTTTCTTCATTATCATGCATGTTTACAAGTGTTTCTTCATTCTCATGCATGCTACCATCTGTTTCATTATCCATGAAAGTGCTACCATGTGTCACCTCATTCCATGCTGCAAGGAAGTCTTTCAAAGTTTTGTGGCATTCCTTAGTCATTCCTACTGTTAAGTTGGCTATTCTTTGTTGATATATCTGACTTTTTTTGGTGACTTATCTAGAATTCTCTTATCATTTTTCTTTGAAAAATAATTCTTTCTATTGTAGAGAAAGTCTTCTAGTCTTTTTACAAGAAAGAAAAATAGTGATTTACCAGTTCACGAGCTTTTAATAGTGCAATAATTTTTTCACTAAGGTCTTTTACTTCTTTTTGACAAAATAGACTTCCAGGCCCCTCATTCCTTTGCAGTCGTACAATGTGAGAGCTAGGAAAAAAAGTGAGTTTCTTCTCCCCATTCTAGAGGGACACTAAAGATTAACATAGTGAATTTTTGCCAGGAGCAATGTTGTCTCTCCCATTTTAAAGCATCTTTAATAATTTGAGGGAAGAACTTGAATAATCTATCAATTTTAAATCTAGTGAAAGAGATTTTTCGAAGCAGCCCTTGTTCAAACAGCCAGGCAGCCTGATATGGAGGACAATCGTCATCTATTACCCACCAATTATTTCCATCTTCAAATAAATGATACATTCCAAGTTGATATTGGCTTAGATCTATATTCAATACTTCATAAGCTTTGAGCCATTCTTGCATAGGCATTGGCTTTGTAGCTAGAATCTTTTCTTCAATGTTTGGTGGCATGAATTTATGCATATTTTTAAGAACAACTTCCCATTGATGTGAGAGCCACACCTTGTTAGGGGTTAATAGAGACAGATAATAACCAGTAACATAAGAAACCTTTGCTTTATTGTTGAAGATAATTTTTTCTAACAAGTTTTCAGTTTGAGCTTTTGCAGTGGAAACCATTCACAAATCCACATGTTCAGCCAAATGGTTTAGGCTTTCTTCAACTAATTTTATCCTTAAGACTAGTCTTTCATCATCCATATTTGCTTCAAGTTCTTTGGATAGAATCAAGTCCTCTAAGACTTTTAGTAACTTGTTTATTTCCCCCGTCTTGAGGAATCAATATGTGTATAGAGTTTTTCAATTACCTGATAGGTTTTTTCAATCAGAACCTTTTGGGATCTTTGATTCAATTCTATCTATAAGAGCCATCATAATCTTTTTTCCTTCTTGGTTGAGAGATTCCTTAGCCATTTGTTTTAGTCCCACTATTTGGCTTCTTTTCGAACTTGAAGGATCCATTTTATTTTTCCTGACTCTTCTTCTTCAGGTTCTATTTCCCATCTTTCTTCAGATTGATATAATTTTTGTAAACTAGTAGTTCCAGAGTTCACTATTTCTTTGGCCATCATTCGTACATATCCATATTCTTCCTCATCTTTAGACTCATTATCCGAGTCTTCCCATTCATAAATACTTTCGGTGTCTGAGATTTTTGAATCACTTAATATTTCATATTCAGAATCTAGTTCTTCATAAGCTCTAACTAGTTTTACATTTTTCTCAGGATGTCTTTTAGGACATTTAGGAGCTATATGACCTTTTTCTTAACAAATCCAGCAAGTACATTCAGTTTAGGTTTTCCTAGTGGACACAGAGGCTTATCTTTATCTGAAGGTCTATTTTGATAGCTTCTTCTTTTTCCTAAATTATTTTCCTTTCTTTGGTTTCTCTTTGTAGTTCTTAAACTTTTTTAAATACTTTTTTGTATTTTTTATGTTTCTTTTCTCTGTGACATCCATATTGTCCAAGCATATCAGCTAGTTTTCCAAAACCATTTTTTCTCATACTTCCTTCTAATATTTTCTTAGAGTCTTCTATAGCAAGAATGTTAGTGCAATATTCTCTCATTATTTTTCTTACAAATTGGACTCTTAATCCTACTAAAGTATCTATCCTTTCATCTTCTTTTAGATATTTCTTATATCTTTGGACTATGAACTGATTCCATGGTTGAGGCAATTTGTCAAAAAATTGCTCAATCTAGAAATAAGTCTCAGAGTTGTTTAGCTCATAGTAGTACTTTCGAAACTCACATGTATACTCATCAAATCGACACATATAACATGTTCTTATTTTTGTTAATTTTTCTCTAATGCTCTCTTAATAGAGTCCTTCATTATCTTGCTCTCCACAAAATTCTCGTTTTATTTCTCTAGCTATGAAGAAAATTATTTCATCTCTCATATTTATCTTATCTTTAAAGCAAAAGTTAGGCAAGTCTTTGAACCTTTCCTAGAATTTTTTTGCTATTCCTCTTAGAGGTCCTTCTAAAAAGCTCTTTATGAATTAAATACTCCAACCATTTGCTTTTATTACAAGGTCATTTGCTTGTGCCCAATCTTCAATTATTTTCTTAGGATCTTTTACACAATTTATATCTAGATAGACTCCCGTTGTAGCTACTATTTGAGGTTTTTTTTTTTCCAAGACAATGCATACATTTGTATGTAACAGGAGTTCATATTTACCAGTTCCAATTTCTCCTTCTAATTTTCCTAGGACAGCCTCAATAAAATAATGTTCTTGGCTTCTATCTAAGGTTTCTTTTACAAAACTTGGAGGTGGAGATGGTTGTCTAGGTACTTTTTTTTTTCCTTTTTGAAGTATGCTTCTAATTCGACTGAATTTCATCCAGAGAATTCATTTTTACTCCTAGATCCTTCTTCTCCATTTTCATATTTTATAGTACAAATTCTTCCTTCATCATTCTTATGGAAATCCAAATTTTTTAATTTTTGTTCCCAATTCATCATATCTTCTATTGTTTTAGCATTTTCCGAATTTTTTAATATATATTCTTATGATTGTTTTCTTTCCTGTATCATTTTTACATACTCTGGTGGTGTTGTTTTAAATCTTCCCCAATCACATATCCGTAACTCTTGATTTTTCATTGGTAAGGTTTTTAACCTTTGTTCAACATTTTTTAACAACCCTTTACTCTCATTAGTCAAGTCTAATTTTTCAATTTCAGACATTACTTTTAACATCTTTTTCCATTTTTTTTATATATATATATTTTTTCTAATGAGTAATATGCTAAATTTGCTATGAAATTTACTACTCCTTCTAAGTTATTATTTTTCCCATGACAATCATGTCTAAAATGGTTAGACTCATAGTCTAAATTGCAACAAGAGATGTTGCTTTGCCATAGGGTCATGATGACCTTAAAAGGGTTTTCCTTAAACATCCAAACATGAAAGATGTAACTTCTCCCATCCCCTCCTTTACCTTTTATTTATTTTTATTTTTTTTAATCAACCATTCCATTTTATTCCCTTTAAACTCCCAAACAAAACATTAAGATACAAAAAGATAACCACTTAAGTTTTACAATTTGGCCAAGTCTACAATACCCACAACACAAAATGGGCACCAGTGCAAAGGCCAATAAATGATTGAGGTTAAGCCACGTGTACAGTCTAGATATCATGACTGAATATTACCTATAAATGATTAATTATTTTTTGGCCCAAAAAATTTTATGTATTCACTTGTGCTCCCCATTAACCAAAAACACCCACGCCCCCAACTTCTTCTCCTTCCTTTGGTTCCCTGCAACACCCATCTCCCCAACCCAGAACCCAGTCCCCAGATTTCGTCTGCGAAATTTGCCAGAAAATCACATAGTTTCAGCTGTGAAATTGGTCAGAAAAAGAATTCATAAAAGAAACAACCAGAAAACATCCCTCCCTCCCCCTGTTTTGGTACCATTTCCATCATTCACCAATCAACACTTGCGTTTTGGCTCATAGTCCAAATGATTTGAAAATAATAAACCATCAAACAGAAGCAAATATTAGAATAGGAGAAGCTCTCAGATTGAGCATCTATGACATAAAATTCTATACAACCAAATCCAGAAACCCACATGAAGAAATCCCTCACAAACACCTCCAATTAGATAAATTTCAGATCTTACAAATTTCAACTCTGGGTAACAAAGAAAAACCAGAAAAATGTAAACAAACGACATGTTAGTTCATAGATAGATTATTCTTCATTTAGTTATTATTCAGTAGATCACAGGATTAGTCGGAGAAAGGTGCCGAACCGAGTTCAGAGCGGCGAATTGACGGATTCAGTGTAGATCCGCAGTCAATTCGCGAACTAATACAGATGAATTCATCTCTTCCTAATTTAGCAAAGAAACAGAGCTATGGAAGAAGAAAATTCAAGAGAGAGAGTGAGAGATATNATATATATATATATATATATATATATATATATTAAAAATAAAGTCCAATAAAAAATCTTCCTGAACAAAAATCGGTGTTTACAACAGCACAAACACATCAAAATTTATGACCATGAGAAAAAAAATAACAAATGAAATTGGGTTTAAAACAACCAAGACAGCCAAGATAGAAGGTATAAAATGGCCCAAGAAACCTGCTAAAACAACTAAGCAAAATGGACTAGGACAACAATGAAATCAGCTCGAACAGCAGTAGTAAATATGCACTAGAATGGCAGAAAAAATGCTCCAATATACTAGTTGAATACATGAGAAAAATACACAGAGAAAGTAAAAAAAGTGCACAAGATAGCCACATAATATGTCCAGCACGGCAGTGCAATTAATTCAAAACAGTCCTTAGAATGGTGCAAGCAATGCACGAGAAATAAAACCTAGAACAGCCCCCAATTGGTATTCAAGACAATGCCCAAACCAACATAGTAAATAGCCCTAAAACAATTCAAAAAATGCAGGTAATGAACCCCAAACAGAATACTAAACAAAACCCCAAAAAACATTTATACAACAGTAAATAGCCAAGCATTTATAGCATCTTACATGAATTAGTACACCTGTTTTCCCCCACATAAGAACAAAGTTTTCAAGCTCTGTTTTCTAATGATTCTACATCTTGCATATTGATTCACTATACAAATAATAAAGCCAAGACCATCCATATCTATACAACAGTATTATGATTTAAGAGCTTATATGCATCTTTTGTAATTTTTCTGTGATTAACATATATTTATCTTTTCTCTTCTAATTCAATTCAACATTCATATTCTTAAGAATTAGAGATTTTAAGCTAGGTACAAAAAAAATATTGGCCAATTGACCTCAATAATACACTTTTGCAAACTATTTACATAAATGGGGCAATTTTCAAACTATTTACCGAAAATGGGTAATTTTGAACATTTTATTAATTTTCAAACGAAAGTGAAACACATTTTACTTATTTAAAGCGTGTATAAACTAAACACGTTATACAACATTTAAACCAATCGTGTGTCCATTATTCACTGGAGAATACTTAGAGAAGCGTGAAACTGAACACGCTTTAGGGTCAAAAGCGTGTTCAGTTGGAACACGCGTTACACTTTTTCTCATAAGGAACATGCTTTAGAGGCAACCAAAGTGGCACACTTTTGTCTCTAAAGTGTGTTCCCTAGGAACATGCATTAGGGAGCTAAAGCGTGACCCCCAAATTCGAAATACACCCCACTTCTTCTTCCTCCCATTTCCCTTTCCCTTTCCCTTTCATTTTCATTCTCCTTCCATTGTCACCGGCCCCATTTCTTCTTCTTTTGTCAAAAGCATTTCTCCATTTGTGGTCTCATTTATTCTTCAAGTTCAAAGTGTCTTCTCCTCTTGTGGTCCCATTTTCCTTCTTCTTGTCTTCTTACTGTCTATTTTGAATCTATTATGGCACAAAACGAGTTTGTATTGCCCAGTCCTATAGATCCTAGTGTCTTAACCGAACAAGCACATCATATTTTAACGGATACGTGGAACAATGGAGTAAGTGTTTACTTTGAGTTATGCTTAAAAATTTAATTTTGCCTTAGTTGACTTATTTGTTTAAATTATAGTTACTAATTTTTTTTTTAAATAATATGATTATTTCAAATTGAGATATTTGTGTGAACACGTAACCATAAAGTTTTACCACTCGATGCGAGAATGACGCAGTATATTAGGCGGGTGGGTTTTGGAAGAGCTGCATTGGTGACCCTATTGAAGTTAGATAGAGACTTTCTGTTTGCCTTAGTTGAGCGATGGCGGCCAGAAACACATATTTTTCACATGGTTGGTAGAGAGTATACGATAACTTTACAGGATGTGGAGGTACTATTGGGGCTTCCTGTTGATGGGAGTGTGGTTAGTGGTTTTAGTCAGCACCCATGGTTGGAGCTAATAGAAGATGTGCTAGGCGTTATGCTAGATCAAGATGCCTTGGTTGGAGCTAGATTGAAAATGACGTGGCTAAAGGACACATTTGCTGTTTTGCCAGATGATGCTACTGATCAAGAGATACAATATCATGCTAGAGCACATATCATGTGAATGATCGGTGGATGGTTGATGCCTGATGCCATTGGTAATTACATGCCTCTGATGTACCTTAAACTTCTAGAAGAATAGGATGTTGTGGGGCGACTGAGCTGGGGATCTACAGTTCTGGCGAACCTGTACAGGAGCCTCTGCAACCTTACCCTTGGCCGCACATTGGAGTTTGGAGGTTGCTCATTCTTGTTGGAGATTTAGGCATATGAGAGATTTTCCACTATTTCTCCATCACCTCCACGACAGGGTAGAAGAGTGGCAGGGCCACTTGCATGCAGATTAGTATATGTGTAAATGCTATTTTTTATATAAATTAAATTTTATGTTTTAAATTAGTATGTCTAATAAACATGTATAAATTAAAAGAAACTACTAATATATCACTTGTTGAAATTTTGTGTAAGTTGTTAATTAGTTGACTGATTTATTTTTTAGGGTTTAATATTTATTATTTAAAGTTTATGATTTAGAGTTCATTTTAGGCAATTATGTAATTATCCAAACTTTAGGGCATATTTTTTAATTAGTATAACTTTGTTGTTATTTGTAGCAGTATGGTATGTTTAGTATAAATAAGGCTTAATTACAAATTTGGTCCCCCTATTTTAATGAAGTGAACGATTTGGTCCCCCTTCTTTAAAAATGAACCATTTTATCCTTCTATTTTGACAAATGTTGTATTTTTAGTCCCTCTATCTTTGAGCCGTTTAAAATTAGGCAGAATTGTTGACCTGATATTAAAAAATTATTATTTTCATTTGAATCAACCAATTTAAGTCATGTGACATGCACATGGCTTTTGAATTACCGAAACTAACCCTCAATGGCAAGTCACATTACAAGTATGTGTGCTCCTTTTCATTTCCCCAATTCAGGAATCTTAATCCCAGTCGCATGAAGGTTGAGAAATTTTCAAGGAGTTGAGTAAAGAAGCCAATGAAGGGAGATTTGTGTGAAAATTTGTTGTGAATTCATAAGGAGGGAAGAAAGGAAGAAACCTAATCGAAGAGTTTGTGCAAACATGCAAGGCAAGGGAGATTTCAGCGAGTCCTTGCAAGGGCGATGGACTGGAGGAATTGGCTCCAGAAATATGTTCCACCTCATTATATGTGCAAGTAAGGCAACAAATTTCCTTAGCTTTTTTGGGTTTTATTTTAGTTGTTTACTTTATATATTGTAACTGAAGTGGTCCCCTAGTGTCTTGGTTGTGGGCATGTGCGATGAACTAAAATATAGTTTATTTTTGTTCTTTAGTGAATTTTCCTTAGTCGGCATGCGCTTTAGTGGTCCCTTAGTGTCTTGGTTGTTGCTTTTGTCAACATGTTCTTTAATATGCCATTTTGAATGTGTTTCGAACATTGACAAAAGTTGGAGTTTTGTTGAGGTGGTCCCCACCTTAGTTGTTTTATATATTATAATTGGAGTTCTTTTGGCCTTTTTTTAAACTTCCAATCATACTGAAAATTACTAATACCTATGTTGGTTACTTTCTTTTTGTTGCTTTGGTTGAAAGATGTTCTGTCTCGTTAAAAATCTGAATTCAATTATCTCTTTCAGTGTATTATTGGACATTCATTTTGTGTCTTTAGTTGAAAGGTGGAGTCATTAATGGATTAATAATTAATTGATTTAGCAAATAATTCTCTTAATGTAAGGGATGTGAAATTTGCTAAGAAATTCTATGCCATTCAGCATTCATTGGCGGAGCTAAAAAGCTTTCTGAGACCAAAGCTTTTTGCAATAAACCATATAATCATATAGGCAACAAATTCAGCATTTTAGCTATGTCTATAATCTATTCCTTACTGGGGATTAGGTATTAGTTAGCATACACTTGGAGCACACAAGTTAATGAGCTTCTGTCCCTAATTTTGAATGTTGTTGCACGTCCTTTCATCTTAGAATGTCTCAGTTATAATTTATACCTTTGTTAAACAAGTGTATGTTAGAAAACTAAATCGATAAAACCAAAATGTCTTTGGAGAATGTATGAATAGGGTTAATTTTTTCATAGTTTATTAGCTCCTCATTCCTAGGATGGTTGTGCATATGATAATGTGACTTTTGTGCCTATACAACGTGATCTTGACTTATCAAATTATAGGAGCAAAGAAGAGAAATGGTCGGGTTTCTTTAATTTATGTGGTGTTGTGTAGATACATGCATTATTGTCACTTGATTGTTGTATGCTTTTACTACTTTTTTATTTTTTTTATATACAAATGATAATAAGTTGCTCTGGCCTAGAGTCCTAAAGGTTCTTTATCAAGGAGGATCTTTTTCTATAATGATTTAGAAGAAAGGCACATATTCTTGCTTATATTTCTATATGCTCTTTCTTAGTCAAGGTTTATCATTTATGGTTCCTTGTGAACGTCTGATGCCTGTGAATCAGGTGTAATTTATGTTTGCATTGACTAAAGCATTGGTCCATTTCTTTTTCTCTTCTCTACCGTGTTTGAGTGTCTCCTGGCAATTTGGTGCAAATTCTTAGTTGGTTCAATCTTTTGACTGATAATGATACCCATAATTTTAAATGTTGTCTAATTTTGTCTTTGTCTTGCAAGCTTAGACCACATAGGATATCAAAAATCCTTAGACGTTGAAGAAAAAAAAAATGGATTGCTTCAAAAANTATATATATATATATATATATATATATATATATATTCTATTTTTCTTGTTCTGTGTGTTTACATATATTAGGCCCCATGTGACAAATTATTTTAGATTTACCATACACCATGGTGGGATGTTTGTGACTGTTCCCAACAACCAATATATAGGGGAGAAGTTACTGAAACTTCAAATTTTGATCCTCATGAGGTGTCATCAATAGAAGTGAAAAAAGAATTGGCAAGGTTAGGGTATAAGTCAGGAGTTAAGGTGTGGTTTAGGGTTCCAGGGAAGTCAATTGATGACAGTTTAAGGCCCTTAGAATGTGATTCTGATGTGCATGCATTGTTGGAGGTTGTTAATGGTCATAATGTCATCGACTTTTATATTGAGCATGACATTGAAACACCAAAAATTGTATATAATGTGGGACTCTTGCTAGATAATGTGGTTGAGGGTGGTGAGCATGAAAAATATGAGGGAATAGTTGAGGGTGTTAAGAATTATGGTGACAATGACAGTGTAGGAGGTATTGACTTTAATGATCCTGAGTATAATGAGTATTGAGATTGGACAAGTGTTTTGCCAAATAGTATAGGGACTTTAGTAGAACAGGTTCAAACAGAAGCAGAAACTTCTAAAAAACCTTCAAATAGTCCAAAAGGAAAGGAGAAAGTGACAAAACTAGATTTGGATGATGATGAGGCTTATGACTTAAATTTTTTGGACACACCACCATTATCAAATGATGACAGTTGCATAAGAAGGCCACAATTTCCAAAATTTAAGATGCCAAATGATGGGAGAAAAATTAAGTTTTAAGTTGGGATGCAATTCAATTCATTGAAGCTTGCTAAGGAAGTTGTTAAGGAGTATGCACTAGCATTTCGGAAAGATGTGAAGCTGAAGAAGAATGACCAGAAACGGTTAGTGGTTCAATGCAAAGATGGATGTACATTTTATTTAAGAATTAGTCAGGTGGTTGGTGGTAAGTGTTTTCAAGTGAAGACATATATGGACAACCACACTTGTGCAAAGAGTTTAACAAATAGGCAAGCAACAACAAGAGTTTTGGCCAAGAAATTTATGGAGAAGGTGAGGAAAGAACTTGATGTGAAAACTACCACAATTGTGACTGATGCTCAAGATAATTGGAGCTTAAAATTATCTAAGTTGAAGGCTTATAGAGCTAAGAGGATGGGTCAGACATGGTTGAAGGAGCTACAGATCAATAATATGCTAATTTATGGAGTTATGCAGAGGAATTAAAGAGAAGTAATCCAAGTTCATCTGTATGGATTAAGGTGAATAGAGTTGTTGAAAATGATTATCCAGTATTTGAGAGGTTTTATGTCTGCTTTAAAGCTTGTAAGGACTCTTTTTTTTGTAGTACTGCAAGCCTTTCATAGGACTTGATGATTGCTTCTTGAAAGAAGAGCATTGTGGGCATTTGTTGTCTGCAATTGGTTCAGATGGAAACAATCAAATGTTTCCTATAACATTTGCAATGGTAGAGGCATAAGTGAAAAAGACTTGGGAATGGTTTTTAGAGAGGTTATTAGCTGACTTGGGCATTGTAGCTGAGAAGAATTGGTCATTCATTTCAAACCAGCAGAAGGTAATTACTTAATATGAATATCAATCTAATTTTTTCCTATTATTTTAGTTGTTTTCCATTATCACATAAAGGAACTTCTTTTATGGTAGGGTTTGAAAAATGTCATCAACAAACTTGGTCAATCGGTTGAACACATAAATTGTTATAAACACATTTATGGCAATTTTGTGAAGGGTGGAAGGGGATTAAATGATGATGATGTGAAGACATAATTATTCATCACAGCTAGGACTACAACAATAATTGAATGGAAAAAAGAAATGTCAAAATAAATAAATAAAAATATCAAAGAAGTGCTATATTCACATGTGCAAATTCAAACCACAAGTATGAGCATGGTCTCATTTCAGTACCTTCAGTAAGTGTGATCTTCAAGTTAACAATATGTGTGAAGCATTCAACCGTGCTATTTTGGAGCATAGAAACAAGCTGATTATCTAGTTGATTGAAGGGATAAGACTATACCTTATGGATAAGTTTATCAAGTAAAGAGAAAGGGACCAAAGAGCAGTAAGACTCTTGTGTCCACAAATCAAATCAATTGTAACAAAATTAGAAGATGATAGTGATGGTTGGCTTTCTAAGTGGGTTGGTGATCCAAAATGAGTATTACATGAGGTATCAAAATTGCCAGACAAATATATTCTGAATTTAAAGGAGATGACATGTTCATGTAGAGGGTGAGATCTCATAGGTATCCCTTGTTATTATGCAATTGCAGCAATGTTATGGAATATGCATATAGTGGATGATAATGTCCATGTAGCATATAGGTAATTTTCCTAATTCACTACCAATGTTTTTATTTCATATATATCTATTGACGAATTCTATTTTCTACTTACTTGTAGAAGGGACACCTTTGTTAAATGTTATAGCAATTTCATTCATCCAATTAATGGCCATAAGCTTTGGCCAAGAGTTGACAAGGAACTCATTGCTCCTCCTCTTCTGAGAAGAGCTCCTAGTAGACCAAAACTAAATAGAAACGAAGTCAATGATGAGCCTACAAATCCTAACAAACTTGGAAGGTAATGCCGCATTGTCAAATGTAGGAAATGTGGCAATTTAGGCCACAATGCTAGAAGTTGTAAAGGCAAAACAAGAGCTGATAGAAAGATTCTTAAAGGAGGGAACAAGGTATATTTTCTCAGCACATTTAAAATTTGGTCTTTGACATTATTTGATTGACTTTAACAAAAATTTTCCTTTACTTTGTGTTATAGAAATTCAAGAAGAAGTAACATGTTGGGATGGAGAAAAACTTTGAGGACCCTAATTGGGAAATAAATGGGAAAAAATCATGCTTGCCCCTACCAAACAAATACCAGCAAAGATGCAACCTAAAAAACCTAGCTGCTCACAGCCCCTACCATCACATGGACATAAGAATTCAACAAAACAGAGACTTGGAAGTGCATCACAACCAGACTCCATGAAAGTCAGTGGAAAAAGAAAATTTGACCTAGTAGAAGGAAGTTCACAGAGGAGTGGGATGATTGGGAAGGGAAAGAAAGACATCTAACTAGTACTTTAGGTTTGCTACACTTTTTTGTTTTGGAACCATAATTATTATTTTGGATTTACTGCATTGGTATCTTAGTATTTTGATATAGAGTTGTTTTGGTACAATATTCTAGTACAAAATTACTACATTTTGGAGTTGTAATAATAATTGAAATTGTCAGTAGAGTATTTGGCAAAGAATTTGAAATTTGACATTTTATTCATTTTCTTTGTTGGTTTACTTCAGAAGTTGAAGTTTGGCAAAAAATTGTAGTTTTAAACTTGAAATTGTTGATTTGCCCATGAAATTAAGGTTTCCTTCCATTTCCTTTGTGATATAGGGTTTTGAATTGGGGAAAATGACCAAGCATTTTTTTTTGTTTCTAAGGTTAGTTTTGGTAATTTAAAAGCCATGAGCATGTCACACAACTTAAATTGGCTAATTCAAATGAAAATAATAATTTTTTAATGCCAAGTTAACAATTCTATCTAATTTTAAACAGCTCAAAGATGAAGGGACTAAAAATGCAATGTTTGTCAAAATAGAATGATGAAATTGTTCATTTTTTAAAGAAGGGAGACCAAATCATTCACTTCATTAAAATAGGAGGACCAAAATTGCAATTAAGCCTATAAATAATTGTGTATATAAATTTAATATGTTATAACACAATTTATGAATATAATCTGATAAGTTAAATGAATATATTAGGTGGAGACATCCCCTAAGTTATAGGGACATCGATATTCAGAGAGACCAATTAGGGTATCGACAATCTTTTGATCGGCTTGAAGTTGATGAGGTAAGATAATTGAATAGTTTATAGTTACATTTGCATTGATTATCCATGCATTTTTATATGGTTTACTTAAATACTATTTTTTTTTGTAATTTATAGATTATGTGGCAGTCTTATTGTGGGGCACAATTGCCACCTTACTGTCGGGAAGGACGCGAGATTTGGGCTGCGAAGGTCCCTTTAGTGTGTTTTAACATAGTAGACATGCATTACCTGAACATAGTGATACACCAGTTTGGAGGATGCTAGGGTATTCCCATTACCTCTAAGGGGTATGATCAATAGTTAAAGACTCTAACCTTGAGAGGCAACCAAGACTGGTTGTGGACCTAGTTTCATGAGGTGTATTGCGAGACATGGAGGTAGCGATGCAATCACCTAGTGCCATGTGATAGGGACTTTGGCGTCACACCGGAGTACATAACATGGTATCTCTGGATCACGCAGAGGTGGATGAGCCCGAGTAGCTTGATTCCCCCTGATTAGGTTTGTGAAATGCTTATTATTGTAGCTTATGTGAAAATGAACATTAAGTATATCTGGTCAATTATTTACAGGATGCCAGACCTCCACCCCAACAACAGCATCCTCCAGAGCAGCCACAACTTAAAGGATCAATAGGTGAATTGTTGCAACTTATGTTTTCCCACTCACCTCCACCTTGACTACAATGTCACCACCGCAAACATCTAAACTTAGCCACGGGTCACTATTTTCATACCCATAGCCTCCTTCTGGTATATGCATTTGACTAGAAGTAGCCAAACCATATTGAAATCCATGTGAACCAACCTCCGATTCATAACAAGGCTTGGCTTCTATCCCCACTTGACTATATGGAGGATAGGAACAGGGGAATGAACTTAGGCCAACTTCTTCAACAGCTTCAGGTTGACCTTCATCTCCACCAATATTCATAGTCGTGATGTCCACATATATTTCAATTGGACCCAAAGTAGGATGTTAAGCATTACTCTCAAACATCATCTTAATATTTTCATTAGATCCCAATTCAAATGCATAATAAAACAATGGATTAACTGAAATTGAGAATCTATAAGTTATCTTTTCAACTACTTCATTTGCTTGAAGTCTCATTTTAGTGTGGATATGAAATTTTAATCTATCAAATTCACATGTTTTCTTCAAGTTCAACTCATAGATTATCACCCCTCACACATTACACCTTGGGACCCATTATATATCCGACCGTTATGATGTATTAATATATGCATCTTCTTCCTAATTTTTTTTCCAATCACAATTAGTATATAAACATTATCACATTTTTATAGCAACTAATTTTTCATCAATACTCGTACATAACTATCACTTTTAAGCACAAATTATTACAATTATCAATCAATAAATAAGCAAATATTAATAACACATTTATTTCTAATAATACTCTAACATTATGTATTACACTAATAATATACATAATCTAATACAAGATTATGAAATAAAAGTACCTTTAGAAGCTCAAAGTTACTACAAATTCCCACAGCACCTTCAATCTTTGCAGCAAACTCTCAGAGCAATTTCAAGCCTTACCAATAATTTCACACTAAGAATTTGCTAAGGAGGCTAGTATTTATAAAGTCGTTCATGCTTTAGCAGTGTTCCTTTATGCATTTCCATATACAGCGTTAATAGTTTCAAAATGCTTTTCCTTGTAATTTTGCATTTTAAAACACGTTGCGGCGTACCATGTAAAGCGTGTTCAAATAGAACACGCTTTAGGAGTCCTAAAGCATGATCAATGTAAACATGCTTTAGACTCTAAAGCGTATTCACTTCTACACTTTTCCAATTCTCCTTTCTTGAATAGTGGACACGCAATTGGTTCAAATGCTTTAAAGCGTGTTTAGTTTATATACACTTTATACAAGTAAATCGTGTTTCATTTTTGTTTGAAAATTAATAAAATATTTAAAACTGTCCATTTTAGGTAAATAGTTTGGAAATCGCCTTATTTATGTAAATAGTTTGCAAAAGTGTATTATATCTTCCCATTTGAAAAAGATATCTTTAACAAAAAGCATCCTTGCCATCTTAAAAAAAGTGGTAGTGCTCATGAAGTGGCAACGTGATTTTTTTCAAAAAAAAGTGATAAAGTAATCCAACAAACAATTGTATCATTATTTGGATTGGACTACTAAATTCAAAATGGTGGAGCATGCGTTCTTTTGAGGTACTTTTTTAATTTACAGTGTACCAATCAAGTACGAGAAACAAGACCTCCAAATAGGAACTACTTGCATGTAACTAAGAAAGCTCATCTTGAAATATCATTCTTGTGATTACACTAAAACATCATCCCAATCACGCATATCATGACGGAAAAGAAGTTTTGGTAGCACACAAGAAAGAAAAATCCTAGTTAAATTTAACACTTGCTATCATAAGGTCCAAAGGAGCACTGGTTACTGAGGCATAGGTACCAAATATCTTTGCACAAACTTCCAATCAAAACAATCATTACATGCACTCACTTTGTTCCATGTCTAAAAGCCAAAAATATAAGCATGCGTCAGATAATGTATTCAAAGAAACGTAAAATAATAATAATTATTTATCAAATTTAATTGGGATAAGCATTGGTGAAGAAAATGTAAGATCAGCCTAGAGATTCGTACTTAAGTAAAGAGAGATCAGATTCTTCCAAGTGTAGAAGATAACATTTCCTATTAATTTACCCAGGAAAATTGAGCAAAATAAAAGGAACAGTAAAGAACTAAAGATGCCTTTGTACATTGCGACAGAGAAAGGAAGATCCCCCTCCTCCCCCATTTCCCTCTCCTTGTCAGTAACAAAAACTAAGATAAAATTTCTGCACCCCACCAAAATCCTTATCTATGTGAATCTGCCCCATGCAACAACAACAACAACAAAACACAACCATGTAATGGAGAAGCAAAACTCACCAGCGAGGCAGCGAGTCAGCAACGTCAGTGAAGGAAGGATGAGCCACCGCCGAGACCAAGTCCTACACCAAGAGTGAAGGGACTGAGGGAGAGGAGAGGGAGAGTGAGAGGGAGAGCGATGAAGATAGTTAGGGATTTCTGCAAAAATAGGAGAAGGAGGCCGAGAGAATCAGAGAGCAAAGGAGACTTAAGCCCTTAGGATTTCAGCAAAACAAGGTCGTTTTGTCATTTCCGGTTTGGTTCGATTTACACTTGCTTTTTCTTCATTGAAATCGAGAACCGAACCGACCCTATCAATTTTTCAAAAAATCAACCAAGAACCAAACCGACTTCCTTAGTTTGGTTCAGTTTTCTACCGGTTTGATTCGGTTCAGTCAATTTGGCCAATTTGACTTACACCCTACAGGTAACCTTGACTATTACTTGGGCCAAGAAAAAAAAGCTGATTTTTCTATCTTAATTGTTTGCCCTAAAGATTCTTCATAAACCTTCAAAATCCTCTTTATTATTTGACCATCACTCGTAGATGCTTTAAAAAAAAAAAAAAACAAGGCTGTCACCATGTGATGTCATGTTGAAGGAGCACTACAAGGCTAAGCTCCACAAATCAAGTTATTGCCTTATGCCTTATTTAGAAGTGCTGTCAATCCTTCTGCCAAAAAGAGAAAAACGTAAGGGGTAGGGGATCCCCTGCATAAGGCTTGTTGCAGTAAAATTATATATAATAGAGAAGTAATTGAAAACTATGTTTTTTTCATCTTGAATTATTTTTCAAATATCACTTTAGTATCTGATTTATTTTTTGTGTCACTTAAAGGACTGATTTGTCAGACGGAATAATTATTCGATGACTAAAGAAACATTAAAAAATAAATTAAGACTAAAAAAACATTAAAAAATAATTTAAGACTAAAGAAACATTAAAAAAATAATTTAAGACTAAAGCTATATTTGAGAAATAATTCAGAGACGAAAAATATAATTTTCTCTTTTTTTTTTATTTCATTATAAAAATGAATATCAAGTACATTTGCCATTGACATTCAGAAGAGGCACTAAGAATCACATCTCATGGCATGTATTCTAATCAGTGTGCCAGATCCACTCAAAAACTGTGGTGAAAAGAGGTTAATATAAATTACAGCAAAACGAATTTCCAGAACACACGCATAGGATTGATCGAAGTTAAACTTTTGGAGCAGGAAGTAGCCATTTGGAACCTTCAATAAAGGCAAGGGAGATGAAAGGTTTAGCTTCTGAATCACTTAGCTGCTTCACGAACTTGGCACGTTTACTAGCATTTGCACCTGGTCCGCTGTTCTTGTACTCTCCAAAATATACAGTGCTGCATGAACATAATATAATTATATAACCTCATATGAAACTTAGCAAAAAAAAAAAAAAANAAAAAAAAAAAAAAAAAAAAAAAAAAAAAAACCTCAGATGCTGAATATAAAATGAAGCCACTTAAATTCTTCTTTCTCTTTTGGTTGAGTGCCTTAGTCAAATTTGAGTCTTAATATTCATATAAATTTTCCTTTCGCAAACTTTCATTACGAATGGATATCCTTATGTCATAATTCTTTGTTTTTTTTAAGAAAAATATATATAAAAAGGGACTAGAGTGAGGCATCTTTATGATTTTTTATAAACAAAATGAGCAAACATTAATGATGATGACTTCTAAATCCACCAGTTCTCTTTTTATATATAATGCAATGTTAAAATGTTCTCTATTTATACTATTTAGATGCACATCTATGTACAATTGTACAAATAATAAATTCCCACTAAAATCTTTTTCCAACAACTTTCTGTAAGCTAGTGTTCAACTATTACTCTTCTAATGATAAACAATATCACTATATCAAGTGTGTAGATCCCATTAATATCAAGCACCACACACCAAAATCACTATAATTAGTTAATATAACATGGATGATAAGTGATACATCAATTTTGAAAAAAAAATTATAAAATCCTTTTACATGTTTAGAATTATTCTATTCAGTTTGGGTGATAAAATATTTATCAATTCAACTTAAACTATGACATTATAAATGCACAAGATATAGACATGTAAAAGTATATGATTCACCAAACAGTTTATGGTTGAGTTATACTAAGGTCGTCTTCAGGATGGGTTCTGTGTTTGAACCCAGAGTCTAGCCAAAGTACCAAACCAAAAAAAAATATATGACTCCAAATAAGAATTGAATGATAATTTCTTAGCCAGAAAATACGAAAAAAAAAATTTGAATTGGTGACTTACTTGTCAAACTGAGGCTTATTGTTATCGCTCCAGCCAGCAGGGTGGACCACAATGCTCATAGTTGTGTAAGCATAAACCACTCTAGGCATTGACATCCATGCTCTGCCCAAGTATGTGCCATTCCCAGTCCCAGTTACGTCGCAGTGCAGAAACGAGTACCCTGTGTCCTCTGAATTGCTATTTCTTGCTTGTCCTGTTATCACTGACATCCCATTGTCCCCAAGCACATTCAAGTGAGTGTTCTGCATCATATATTACGAAAATAAAAACACACACAATTATTATAACATTAAAGATGTTATTTTATTATACTAGCTGCAGTTACCATATCAAAAAGTAACATAAGAATTAGAGTGTTTAATGTTATGAGTTTTATTTTATCATATACTCATTTCTTCTTTTTCAGTGCATTACGTTCCTATATAACAAGAAAAAATAAAAAATAACTCAAGAATTTACATTATATATATATATACCAAATATAGAGACTTTCCGCTTCCAAATATAAAATCCATGGTGCCTTGAATTAAGCAGTCTTTGAAAAAATGGTTGCCCCTATCATCACACACGGTGTCCTGAAATCCGAGCAGTTTGCAATTGTAGAATGCTGCTTTGTTTCCGGAAATCCTCAGAGCCACAGCTTGTGCTCCTGGCCTCTTCCCATCCGGCCTTAGCGCAGAATTCTACACCATCACCATCAATTCAACACCACAAAAAAACGAAAAGAAGAAGAAAAAAGTTAGGAGGGGGGAAGCATTGTGCTTATTAGTTTAGTTTATAACTGTTATATAAAAATAAAGTGCAGAAAAAAGCCATGGTGGCCTTTGCAACTGCAATATTGCGATTGTGATTTCAATAGAAAATTGGAAAATATTCTTAATCTATTATTAACCAAAACAATAATATAAAAAACAATTAATTGGGTAAAAAACTTCAAAAAACACTTGACCAAGATTCTAAATTGCAGTTACAGGTTGTGATTGGAAACAAAAATTATTGAACTATTATGAACCAAAACAATAATATGAAAACGCTAGACCAGTGTTCAAATTCAGTTGCCATGGCTATTACATTAAGATCGTATCAATTGAAAAAGAAAAAAGTTGATAATGTTACATAAATAAATAAATAAATAAATATATATATATATATATTTGACCACAATTTTAAATTGTAGAATTGTTTTTCAAAAACGTAGAAAAAATCCTTGGTAGCAGCTGCAACAGAAAAATTGGACTGCAATTAAAAACTTCACCCTAGACGTCAATATACTTTATGGATAAGGTAGATGATATACTAACCGAAATAATGATATTTGCAGCCACAAAGTAGTCAGATTCAACAATCAAGCTAGCACTATCAACAGTACCATATTGGTTTGCAGTGCCCCCATAGGTCAAGTTTGGCATGTTATTAGGTGACCCATAAAAAGTAACAAAAGGCTGGTTCCTTTCAATTTTGAGTTTCTCGTTGTAAACTCCTCCTCCAATGTACACAATCACACGCTTGGTGTTCCCTGCTGGGATGCTTTTAATGGCATCCGTTATGGTTTTAAAATCACCACTACCATCTTTCATGACTTTAATAACTTTCTTACCATCTTCTGAAGCCACTAGTGTAGGGTCAAGGTCTTTTCGCTCTGCCAATGGCTTCACGTTTGCGTTGAACCAACTGCTCAGTTGGGCTTTGTTACTGGGCACCGGCTCCGCGTCATCGGAGACAACGGAAGTGGCAGCAAGGAAAACCACCATGAGAGCTACCATAATGGCTGAGCTTCTTATTTTTTCTGCCATAGTTGTTTAATAATTGTAATCTATATATATATATATATATATAGGGATCGAGTTTTGTAGGGGATTTGTTAGTACAATTTATATAAGAAACCCAAGGAGTAGAACTGTAGAAGTGCCTAAATATGTGAGACTCCGAGAATTCTTCGCAATTTGGCTCAGCTGACCTTTGCTTAGGTGCTAACTATTTTCGGCAAGGTGAAAGCTAAAATTGAACATGGGCATTAGTGGTAGAGTTTAGGAAGATAATAGAAAAGTGGAAAATATTTAGTTACCACCATATTTAGGATATTCAAACAATGGTGGCTTATAGTTATAGCTTAGCAGGGTGCTATGCTACACCCCTGAAAGTGACATCACTGAGTTTTGCAGGTTTTGCAGGAGAATTTGTTTTTTTTAATAGGTTGTTGAGCGGTTTATGTGAGAAATATGTAATTAGAAATTTGGCTGAAAATTTTTCAAATTTGCAAAAGCTGCCCAATCTCATTAAAATATTAATAAAAAGCCCATCAACCTAGTGGTGCAGGTGCAAAACACACGCTTAGACAGAATTGTTGCGTTAGTGGTGGAAAAGTTCACATGTTAAGCCCATATAAAGCCATGAAGCAGAGGAAAAAAATATTTTAAAATTATGTCAAACTTCAACTGAATTTACTTAATTTTTTCATTAGAAGTTCACTTATTTTTTAAATTATAATGATTCTTCTAAAATAAAAATAAAAGATTATAGTCATTCAAATTAATAAGTAGTAAATATTGTTCATTAGCAAAACAAAAAAAAAAGTGTAAATATTGTTTATCAATGTTAAAGTTGATAGGGACCTCAATATCGATGTTAAATGTTGTGCTCCTGTTGCTACAACGAAGTAGTCATAATCCAAACAAAATTCTTAAGTAATAGCCAAGTTGGTGTCAATATTGGACCAACAAAAAATCCTTTTGTTTGCAACATCAATTTTGATGCATTATGCATCCCAAAATTTAATTTCTCCTCAATATCTCTGCCATGGGAAAGAGAAATATATAACTCTTGTATTAAGTATGTAGTGAAAATATCCTTGGAATGAATAAAAAATAAAAGGAAAAAATTCCAGATGTAACATAGGAATAGAAACAACAATCTCAAGTCACAATAAAGTGAAGCCTCTAGAAATCCTGTTGAATAAGATAAGCTTCACTGACAAATTAATATATCTTAGAATAGGAGAAAGTAGAATTTAGAGAAAGAAGGAAAGTGAGAAATTGGAGAAGAAAATATATGAAATTTTTTTTAAATGGGTAAAATTTGGAATGAATTATAAATATTTTTCATAAATAAATTTTTGTAATAGGAAGACATTGATGTAAGTAGTATTTTTGTGTTTTACATAATATGTAGGTGTGTGTCATTTGTTGAGTGAAACAAAAAATGAGCTTAACGGGAAAGGGGAGTGATGGTAATGTAGATGAGAAAATATCCTCTGTTGGTTGGTCAAATGAGGAAATTAGTATTAGCAATAGTGGTGTGCATAATGTTATTGATTCAATTGAAAGAGAAGTGAAGGAAAATATTGAAGAGATGAACTATGGAGATGTTTTGCAATTGAAATTCTTAAGCACATATGAAGCATATGTCTTCTATGAGTAATATGGCAAGGAGAAAAGTTTTGGGGTAAGATTTAACAAAATTAGAAGAGATAAAGATGATGATATATTGAGAAAATAATTTGTATGTTCTTGGGAGGAGTATAGGTCAAAGAAAGAAATTATAAAAATTGATTATCAACGTCAACCTAGACCAATCACTATTATATGCATGTTTTATATGTTATTAAGGTTATGATTTAATGTCTTCCTCTTACTTTTTTTTTTCTCTGCTACTTGTTTTCCTCTAACATTAAAAACTAAATTTCAGCATGTGTTTTTATCATGTGTTTTTAGTATAAGTTTATATTAATTAATTTTCCAAGCTCATTTTACTTATCTCTTACTAATGAAATAATTTTAATTTCATTATCATTATCACATTAAAATGATTTTAATGATGATTATTAAAGGCCAAATAAAAAAAATGATGATTATTCTGATCCTAATCATTTGATTTTAGTAGTAATTTAATTGATTTATACTTTGAAGCCCATTTTACTTATCACTCACCAATAAAAAATATATTAATTTTAATTAACACCTCCTTATGTCACTTATCTCATCAGACACATTACAAATATGCTAATTACTGCAAATTATTATGCACAAATGCTTTGAGGTCCCTATCAACTTTAACATCGATAAACAATATATACACAATTTTCTTTTTTGCTAATGAACAACATTTACTACTTATTAAATTGAATGATTATAATCTTTATTTTAATTTTAGAAGAATCACTATAATCTGAAAAATAAGTGAACTTCTTATGAAAAAGTTTAAGCAAATCTAGTTGAAGTTTGTACTTAGCATAATTTCAAGATCTTTTTTTTTCCCCCTATGCTTCATGGCTTTTATATGGCCTTAACATGTGAAATTTTTCACCACTAACGCAACAATTTTGTCTAAGCGTGGGTTTTGCTCCTGCACCACTAGGTTGATGGGTCTTTTATTAATATTTTAATGAAATTGGGCAGGCTTTGCAGATTTGAAAAAATTTCAGCCAAATTTCTAATTACCTATTTCTCACATAAACCGGTCAGCAACCTATTAAAAAAAAAAACAAATTCTCCTGCAAAACCTACAAAACTCAACAATGTTACTTTCAAGGGGGTGTAGCATAGCACCCCCTTATAGCTTATCAATCATGAGTGGTCGGTAAGCTTGCCAAACCAATGAAAAATAGCCACATAGATTTGTATTAGCTGGTCCCACAAAAGTAAACTATCAACTAATATTTTTAAGTAAATTCCTTATCTATCCGCAAATAAATTATATATTATTGTAGTCACTCCTATTTTTTTAATTTTTTTTTTGTATCTGTCACAATCTAAGTCCTTTTCTGTTGCACAGAAGCCACCCATCTCCATCACCGATCAAACAAAGCACCGTATATATAAACACATAGATACTCAAGACAAAGCATGAAAAAAAAAAAAAAGTATTTTTTCAGTCCCCTACCACTCCATTAATCAATCTCATACCATCTTAATTGAGAAAATGATTTTTTTTTTCTAAAACAAAAACTTTTTTTTTTGGTACTTTGGCTATGACTATGGACTCAAATACAACAAGCTTTGAATATGACCTCAATACTATTCAACCACAGACAATTTGGTAATATTAATTTTCTATGATTCCATATTTATGTTATGGGGTATAAACTTTAAATATCAAATTAAAATGAGGACAAATTTATTATTTAATGTTTTATTATACATGCAATATAGGAGAAGTTATATGTCTATGATGTGATGCTTATGCTTATTTGATTCTTATTATTAGAGGCAATTTCAAATTTATTATAATTTTTTAAAAATAAATTAGTGACTCATACTATAATATATAAGTTATTTTTCTAGGATCTCTTATTTATGCTATGTAAATATCTAATCTAATTAAAATAATGACAATGTTGTTAATTGAGAATTATATTATAAAGTAGAGGTTACTTGTCTGTGAAAAATTATTTATGCATATGTCAATGTTAATATAGACATTTTGTAAGTGATGATTATTTAGAAAAAAAAAAAAATTAGTGTCTAATACTATATTGTATATGTTACTTGTATGTGATCCCTTACTTATGTTGTGACGCATAAACCCTAAACATCAAATTAAAATGATTGGTATGTACATCTTATTAACATCTACATTATAACATTAGCCACTAAACTAATTTTAAAAAGAAAAGCATCACTTACATGTGTCTATATTATAATGGATATAAGCATAAGTAGTTTATCATAGATACTTAAACTTTACTTCATACTATAATCCACTAATTAACAATGTTATCACTATTGATTTGATATTTATATACATAGCATAAGAGATCCTAGAAAATAAACCTATAAATTATATATGATTCACTAATTTAATTTTTAATAAATTCTAATTATTTGAAAGTATCTATAATAAGATACGTATAACCATAAGTAATATAACATAGAAACTTAACCTATACTTTATCATATAATCTACTAAATATCATGGATTATACGATAAAGTATAAGTTAAATGTCTTTGATATATTATTTATGCTTATGTGCATCTTATTAGAGATATTTTTTAAATGATTAAAATTTATTTAGAAAATAAATTAGTGACTAATATTATAATTATGTATATTACTTGGAATTTATTATTTATGCTATGTAAATATCTAATTAAATAATAACAAAACATTAATTAGTGAATTATAGTACAAACTATAGGTTAAGTATCTATGATGAGTTACTTATATTTATTTCCATCTTAATAGAGACATTGTAAGTGACGAAGGGAGGAGTCTAATGTGAGTTTAAATGGGTCTAATGCTTATGTCTATATTAATGGTCATTGTAAAAAATTTGAGTTGCACAGACAAAAATTAAGTGAATCTAATGAGAGCTTAATTAAAATTTAAAAGAGTCCAATTAAATTTTAAATGTGTGATATGTGCTTATTATGTCTTTAATTTCCATGTTTTATAAATGGATTTTTACTTAGATTTTAGCAAATTCACTTTAAACATCGCACTTAACTCATATAATTGTGTTATCAGGTGTCTGATACTGTTTTTGTGTTTTGGGTATATCTTTAGTTCTGGAAGTCTAAAAGTTATGAATTTGACATTGTAGGAAAGCTAAGAGGATTATCTACAATTTTTATTCAGACCTCCAAGGCCAATTCGGACATTTAGCTAGTCAAATTTAACACAGAAATCAGAACCGAGATCCTGAACCGGGCTTGGACCTTTGTGAAGAGATTTGGGCATAACTTACTCATCTTAAGCCCGAATCAAGTGATTTTGGTGGCTAATTAATCCTAAGAGGCAGAGGAATCAAAGAATTTGAAGTCTATACAGGGGACACGGCCGTGTCGTAGCTCCAGAATGCATGCTTCAGCTCACTGATGAACACGGCCAGGAATGAAGAAGCGACACGGCCGTGTTGGCAGTTCAGAGAGCATCTTAAGAACACGCCCAGCCATCTTAAGTGAACACGGCCATGTTCGAGGTCCAGAGAGCATTCAAGTGACACGCCCAACCACCATAAGTGAGTTCGCTTAGATTTGAGCAAATTCGCTTTAAACATGACACTTAACTCAAATAGTTGTGTTATCAAGTGTTTGATATTGTTTCTGTGTTTTGGGTATATCTTTAGTTCTGAATGTCTAAAAATTGTGAATCAGACCTCCAAGGCCAATTCGGACATTCAGCTGGTCAAATTTAACCTGAAAATCAGAACTGAGATCCTGAACCGGGCCTGGACCTTTGTGAAGAGATTTGGGCATAACTTACTCATCTTAAGCCCGAATCAAGTGATTTCGGTGGCTAATTAATCCTAAGAGGTAGAGGAATCAAAAGAACTTGAAATCTGTACAGGCGACATGGCCGTGTCGTAGCTCCATAATGCATCCTTCAGCTCACTGATGAACACAACCAGGAATGAAGAAGTGACATGGCAGTGTTTTGGGCTGTGTTGGCAGTCTAGAGAGCATCTTAAGAACACTCCCAGCCATTTTAAGTGAACACGGCCGTGTTTGAGGCCATGTTCGAGGTCCAAAGAGCATTCAAGTGACACGCCCAACCATCATAAGTGAACACGGCCGTGTCTAGTCCATGTTCGAGCATCTGGAAGGTGAAACCCTAGATTTAAATCAGTATATATAGCAACCTAAGAGGGGGAGGAAGAGGGCCCCATCTTTTGGACACTCAGAGGCACGATTCAGAGCCAGAGGTGGCAGCCCAGCCCTAGAGGCTTGAAGGAGAGCAAGATGGAAGATCAACCCATTGAAAGAATTTCATGAGAATGAGTTTTTCTGATTCTATCTTGTCTTCTCTGTATTATTTTGATTTCTATTTTGATTTTATCATGAGCTAATTTGTAATGGTTTAGATGGGATGAACCCTAGAATTACATCTGCACTCTTCTCCCTTTTGATTTAATGAGAATATACCTTTCATTTCTTAGAATTGTCTATGATTATTATTTGTGTTGAGTTGATGAAGCATGTCATTGATTTGACACCAGATTTCAATTTATAGATTGAGAAATTGTAAATTGAACAAGATCACTTGTAGGCAATGAGATTTGCTTGGAATCACTAGAGATAGGGTTCACATAAGTCCTCTGATTTAAGTCAATGTACTAAGGGAATTCACATAACACGAGCTAATGCATTCTTAGGGGTTTTGATTAGGAAGAGATTTCAGCCAATCAACCTAGGAATAGATGTCTTATTGCTTGAGAAAGATTAAGGCATAATTCAAGAATTTCGATCAGTCTAAGTTAAGAATTGGTGATCATTGAGTTAAAGATGAAAGTGCAATTTTTGTTCTAAGGGGATTCTTATCTAGACCTGTCTTTCTCCATTGATAAATCTATCAAAATCATTGTTAATATTTTCTTGCCTTGTTTATATTAGTTTAGATTAAGTAGTTCTTCAATTAATCCACAATTCTGAGATTAGATAATAGAAAAAGGATTACTACTAATAGCTATAGTTCCTCGTGGGAATGATATCCGTACTTGATTAAGCTATTCTACAAAGCGATAGGTACACTTGCATAGAGTGTTTGTAGTATTGATTTTAATTGAATATACTAAAACAAACATCAATGTGTTATATATGCAAATAATAAAAAAAAATATAACTTATAAATTTGGAAAAGATATTATAGATGGTTAAAGATTAAGGTTGGGTTTCAATTATATATGTATATATATATATATATATATATATAAGGAAGATATTAAGGTGGGTGGATATAGAAAATCTCTTGTATATTATGGGTAAAGTGTGCAATTAAATAGAATATTTTGACTTTAAACAAAATCTGATGCATTATGTAGGCTTAACTAGTTGTAGGTCAAACCACATTTGCCTGTCAACACTTAATTGGTCCTGGTAAGCTTACCCAGACGGTGATATTGGCAAGGTAGAAGTGACCTCAAAGGGTTTATTATTTGGCTATTGTTTGTTTTAGGACAAAAGAAATGAAACTGAAGACGAATAAGGAGTGAATTTAGGATATTCAATGGTTACCATAATTTTGATTTGTTATTGTTAGCATTATCTAGCACTAGTTTTAGGGCTCTTTGACCTAGAAATTATACTTCTACAAATTATTTACCTAAATATAACACTTTCAAAACTATTTCCCTCAATATTACAGTTTTTTAAAAATCAAAAACAAAAAAANAAAAAAAAAAAAAAAATTGGATGCAGTGGGTCCCACTAGACACGTCGTGAGCTAGCCGGTCTGTCCCCATCGGACACGCCTCAGCCCACATGGCGTGTCCCACTTCAAAAACATATGATGGGTCAAAGTGGAAAGAGAAAAATAAAGGGGGCGGGGAGGGGGGTGACAGAGTAAAGAGAAAAAGAAGGGAGCGGGGGCTAACAATGGAAAGAGAAAAAGAAAAGGGGCAGGGAGAGGAGGAGGGGATGACATGACATCAGAGAAAGAAAGGGGGCGGGGGGAGGGGGGCCTGACATGACATTGTTTTTGAGGAAATTAGGACACACCACGTGGGCCGTGGCGTGTCCGATGGGGACACGCTGGCAGGCCCACGACGTGTCTGGTAGGTCGCATCAGAAAATGTTTTTTTATTATTTTTTTATTTTTAAAAACTGTAATATTGAGGGAAATAGTTTTGAAAGTGTTATATTTTGGTAAATAATTTGTAGAAGTGTAATTTCTAGGTCAAAGAGCCTTAGTTTTAGAATAAAACACTTTTCTTGTAAGGTCAGAAGTAGAGCTGGTAAAATGGGCCTGGCCCAATTGGTTGGCCTATTTTGGCCCAAAAGAAAAGTAGCGCTAGGTTCTAAATATCCTAGCCCGAATAGAACGGGGCCAATTTGGGTCGGCCTGAATTGGCCCCTGGCCCGATCCTGTTCAAGCCGGGCTGGGCCACTTTTTTTTTTTAAAGGAAATACTAAAAAAATCATATTAGTATGTGTTTTTTAACTTTAAACTTTAAAGTATGTACTATTATAATTTTTTTAGTTACTATTATAATAGTGTGGACTTCCAAGGATGAAGTAGTGCATTATGGTTTTAATCACTGAATTAATCTGGGATGGTTTAGTGTGTTAGCTCCATAATTCTCTAATCTTATTTATATGATAACAAATGATTTTATATCTTCTATGTTATGTTTTGGTTTAAGTATTTTTCTTAGAGCAGGTTAGCAAGGAAAGTTGAGAACTGGTTCTTCATGTTGTAAGAACTAGTTCTTAAACTAGTTTACTCTTCTGGATGGCTTTAGGTGTGTGAAGTCTTTGAATTGCATAAGCGCACATTGTGCATGTTAGAAGGTCACCTCAACTTGTGAAATAACCATTTGTTTATTGAGAGCTGGTGGAGATCCACCTTTCAAGGGAAGTTAGTAAAAAGTATCTTATTTGTCACTACAAGAAAAAGGAAATAATTAGTAGAATGTGATTTAATCTTGGCATGACACCTGTCCTCATATCAAAGGATGAAAATGCTCTTCACGTGTTGGTGGCTCTTCTTCAAGAACAGCCCTTCAAACGTTCAGAGGACAAGAAGAAGAAGAAATAGGAAAACGAAGAGCAAGGGTTGGGGTGCGATTGCAGCTCTACCCCTTCAATATTTTCAGTACTTAGTTTTTCTTCTTCCTCATGTTCTACTCTTTGTAAAATCTTCTCTAGAGAGAGTGTGTGTGTGCAAATGGAGCTTAACTCTTTTGAGAGTATTCTGTACTTAGGATTTCTGTAGGAAATCCGTGAGTGACTTCTAGTTGTGATACTAGAAGGAGAAAGTTCTTGGTGAGCTTTAGAGAGAGAAACCATGGATGTAAAAGCTTGGACAAATTAAACTCGATCTAGTGGAACCCCAAGCATTGAGAGAAGTGGATGTAGGCCTTAGTGCTGAACCACTATAAATTTGTGGCTAGGATCTTCTTGACTCTTCTCTTTCATTCTTAATTTCATTTGCTTACTGAATGCCATTTTTGTTTGAGTTGAATAAGTGTGAGTTTCTGGATTGCTTTATCTGTGCTATATTCTGGTTGAACTAGATTTGATTTTTTTGTACATCTATTGTGTTCTAGAACTAGTTCTTAAGTTTCAAAACTAGTTATCGTATTGTTTAGATCTTGGAACAAATTCTGTTTTAGATCATTTTAAATTGAATTTTCTAGAAACTCTTATTCACCCCCTCTAGGAGTATTTCCTGTAACTTTTAATTGGTATCAAAGCAAGGTGCTTATCTTATATTTGTTGGTCTAACTAACCAAGAGCTAAAGATCTGGATTATTCTGTTGCAAGTACCATGAACAACCAGAATGAATCACATTCTTCTCACAAACCCCTATTCATTAATGAAGAAAATTATCCTTACCAGAAACACTGCATGGAAATGTATCTTGAGTCAATTGATTATGAAGTCTAGCAAATAGTCATAAATGGTCTTATGTCCCCCACTAAAATGGTAATGGAGTTCCTATTCTAAAAGAAGAACATGAATTCACTGCTGAAGATTAGCTCAGATTTTCTCTAAATTCTAAGGCTAGGTACAATATTCTTTGTGCTATATCTACAAAGGAATATGAAAACATTGCTTCTTGCAATACTATGAAGGAAATGTGGGATAGACTTGATGCCATTCATGAAGGAACAAGTCATGTCAAAGAGGCTAAAATTGACATTTATTCTACCCAATATGAAATGTTTCATATGTCTCAAGATGAATCTCTGGAATCCTTATTTGCTCATTTTTTTAAGCATCATCAACAGTCTCAATGGTCTTGGAAGGGTCTACTCTAAAAAAGAACTGGTCAAAAAGATCTTGAGATGTCTCATTGAAAAATGGGATTCCAAAATAACTGTTATGCTTCAGTATGTAAGAACTAATGAACTTACAGTTGATTCACTCAGAGGCACCTTGGAATCACATCAAATGATGATCTTACAAAAGAATAACATAGTAATTGAAAGAAAGAAGAATTTGGCTCTTACTTCCACTGTTCCAGAAACTAGTACTCAGGAAGAACTAGCCTATAGTGAAGATGATGTTGCTCTTGTTACTAGAAGAGTTCTTGATCTGATGAAGAAGAGAAAAGAGAAGAAAATGTTTCAATCAAAAGGTCACAAAAACTTCACATGAGAAGAAAATAACAAGGAACCTATTATCTGCTATGAATGCAAAAAACTAGGACATATTAATCCTGAATGTCCAAATCTCAAGGAGAAAAGGTTCTTCAAAAAGGACAAAAAGAAGGCAATGATGGCTACCTGGATTGATGAAGATTCAACCTCGAATAGTGAAGACTCTAATGACGAAAATATAGCCAACTTCTGCTTGATGGCTAAGGATGAAGGAAGTGGTGAGAAACGTGAGGTAATTGATCTAGACCTTGAACTCCTTCATACTTATGATGAACTGAGTCATGCTTTTGATGATTTGTCTTTTGATTATGAGAAGATACTTGCTAAAATCATTGCCCTCAAGAAAATCATAAGAGATCAAATTAATGTGATAGAAAGATTAAGAAAGACAAATGATGCCTTAGCTGATAAAATTAAAGTTTTACAGCATCAAAATGATATTCTTGAAAAAGAAAACTGTCTTACTATCATTGTCATGGATGAAAATGATAAGTTGAAAGGAAAAGTTAATGAACTATCCAGAGATCTAGCAAATTTTCTTCAAGGTAGAGATAATCTTAATTCTCTACTTGGAAGACAAAGGATAGGTCAAGACATAATTGGTTTAGGTTATTCTCAACCTAATCCCTCAAAGAATTTTAAAAATTCTTTTGTCAAAGCCTCTTCCTCACACTCCCTTTCAAAGGGAACTTGCTTTTACTATGGATATTTAGGACACTTTCCAAATGCCTGTTCATTTAAAAAACTCTATGCTGCTAGGAAAATGATATGGGTGCCTAAAGGCACAACTGTTGCTAACTTGAAAGGACCCAAAGAAGTTTGGGTACCTAAATCTGTCTAATCTCCTTACAGGTGTGTTATCAAGCCAAAAGTGATTGTTAGTATCTTGATAGTGGCTGCTTTAGGCACATGATAGAAGACCATTCAAAGTTCGTTTCCGTTGATATGGAGGACTTAGGAGCAGTTACTTTTGGTGATAACAGAGGTAGAATAGTAGGTATAGGTAAAATCAACATAACTCCTTCTCTCTTTATTGACAATCTGTATTTTGTGAAAGACTTAATGTACAACTTGTTAAGCATCAGTCAATTGTGTGATAGAGGTCATAAGATTATCTTTGAAGCATCTCATTGCATCATTCATGATAGAAATTCTGATGATATTCTCTTTGTTGGTCAAAGAAGTTCTAATGTATATACTTTGTCCAAAGAATCTTTGGATTTCAAAAATGAAACTTGTTTTTCCTCTCAAAGTAGTAGTTCCTGGTTGTGGCACAGGAGACTTGGCCATGCTAATTTGAAATTAATTGTCAAGCTTTCAAAGAAAGAACTAGTTTCAAGTCTGCCTAAACTAGTTTTCGAAAAGGATAAGATCTGCTCTGCATGTCAGCAGGGTAAGCAAATCAAATTGTCATCTTCTAGGCCACTTCAACTACTACATATGGATTTGTTTGGACCAGCACCTACATTACGCTTAAATGGAAAGAAATATAGTTTAGTCATTGTAGATGATTATTCAAGATTTACTTGGGTCTTTTACCTAGCTCATAAAGATGACACTTTTACTGTGTTTGAAAAATTTAGCAAAAAGGTTCAAAATGAAAAGGGTTTTTCAATATCCTTAATTAGAAGTAATCATGGTGGTGAGTTTGAAAATAAATTTTTCAAAAGCTTTTGTGAAAATTCAGGAATTCACCACAATTTCTCTTGTCCTAGAATTCCTCAACAAAATGGTATAGTTAAGAGAAAAAATAGGACTCTAGTTGAGATAGGTTGAACTATGTTATGTGAAAATGATCTGCCAAAATACTTTTGAGCTGAAGCTGCAAAGACAACATGTTATATTTTGACTAGGTGTTTAATAAGACCCATCTTAAACAAAACCTCATATGAGCTATGGAAAGGAAGGAAGCCAATTGTAAGTTACTTTCATGCATTTGGGTGTAAATATTTTCTGCTGAATAATAGAAAAGATCATCTAGGAAAGTTTGATTCCAAATCAGATGAGAGCATATTTTTGGGATATTCTCTGTCTAGCAAAGCATATAAGGTGTTAAACAAAAGAACCTTAATTGTTGAAGAATCTGTGCATGTTGTTTTTTATGAGACTAACCTCTCTTGAGCATAAATGCTCTCGAAGAACTAGAATTATTGCAAGATAATCTCAAAATTCATGGTATAGCAGAAAGCAGCAAGGAACCAGTACCAGAACCAGTTCTATTAGAACTAGTTTTACCAGAACTAGTTCAGGAAGAAGCTCCATAGCAAAATACAAGAGATTCACTTCCAAGAGAATAAGGGACAAGCATGTCAATCTAGCATTTCTCTCTTTTGCTGAGCCTTCAAACATAAATGAAGCCTTAAAAGATGAGGCTTGGATCATAGCTATGCAAGAAGAGCTAAATCAGTTTGTTAGAAATAAAGTTTGGAATCTAGTTCCTCATCCAAAGGACCATTATGTTATTGGTACCATATGGGTGTTTAGGAATAAACTATATGATGATGGAAACATAGTGAGAAACAAAGCTCAACTGGTTGCTCAAGGCTTCAATCAGCAAGAAGGTATTGATTTTAGGAGACTTTTGCTCATGTAGCTAGATTAGAAGCCATAAGAATGTTTCTTGCATTTGCACGTTTCAAGAATTTTAGAATCTTTCAAATGGATGTGAAAAGTGCATTTTTGAATGGTTATTAATAAAGAAGTTTATGTCAAGTAACCTCCTGGTTTTGCAATTTTAGATTTTTCTAATCACGTGTATAAACTGTCTAAGGCTCTCTATGGTCTTAAACAAGCTCCAAGAGCTTGGTATGATAGACTTAGTGAATTTCTTATGGGAAATGGTTTTTCAAGAGGAAAAGTAGATACCACTTTGTTAACAAAAAGTTTTTCTCATCATATTATCTTTGTTCAAATTTATGTTGATGATATAATTTTTGGTTCTACTAATGCTGTGTTGTGTAAAGATTTTTAGAAACTCATGAAAAGTGAATTTAAGATAAGTATAATGGGAGAGCTCAATTTCTTTCTTGGTCTTCAAGTAAAGCAGATTGATAATGGTATCTTCATAAATCAATCCAAGTATACTCGAGAGTTGCTCAAAAGGTTTGGTATGAATAATGCAAAAGGTATATCAACTCCTATGAGCATTGCCACCAAACTTACTTTGGATGAAGAAGGTAAACCAGTTTATGAGAAAAGGTATAGAGAAATGATTGGTTCTCTTTTATATTTGAAAGCAAGCAGACCTGATATTCTGTTCTCTGTATGTGCTTGTGCAAGATTCAAGTTTGTCCTAAAGAATGACATTTGACTACAGTTAAAGGAATCTTTAGATATCTGCTTAACATTGTTAATGTTGGTCTCTGGTTTAGCAGAACTAGTTCCTTTAAACTAGTTTCATATACTGACTCTGACTATGCTAGATGTTCAATTGATCGCAAAAGCACTAGTGAAAGATGTCAATTTCTTGGAGGAGCCCTGGTATCTTGGCAGTCCAAGAAGCAAAATGTTGTAGCTCAATCAACAGCTAAGGCAAAATACATAGCTGTTGGACTCTGTTGTTCACAAGTGTTATGGATGAAACAATAATTGATTGATTATGGAATATTTCTTGACAAAATCCCTTTGTTGTGTGATAATACAAGTGCTATTAATATTGCTAGAAATCCAGTTCAACACTCTAGGACCAAGCATATAGACATAAATCATCATTTTCTTAGAGATCATGTCATGAAAAGAGATATTGAACTCTCTTTTGTTAATACTGAAGATCAAATTGCTGATATCTTCACCAAAGCTCTAGCTGAAGAAAGATTTTCTTTTCTTAGACATGAACTAGAAATGCTTCATTGGTCTTAATTGCTTTAATCATCTTTGCATATTTTTCTTTTTGTATATATGCATATCATTCCCTTCTTATTTATCTTGTTGATATCTTAAAGCTGGTTAATGATCATCTTTTCTTGGTATGCTTCTAGCATCATGGCATAGAAATTTGAAGTTTTAGAAAAAAAAAAGTCTACCCATTTCCTCTCTTGATCCTATTGTATTTAAGTCAGCCAATTTTTGTTTTGGAAACTTTATTTCACTGGGCTTTTTATTATAAAAGGTTTCAGACATCTCTTATGGGCTAGTCAATTGGGTTCAATTTTTTAAAAGATTTTCAATTTTGCTTGGTGGGCTAGTTAACAAATTTTTTTGTTATGGGCTTGACTTCTATTTTGGCCTGTGTTTTTCAGCCTTTGGCCAAAATGCTCATTTCAATTTTGCTTGGTGGGCTAGTTAACATTTTGAGTGTTTATTCAAAACGCTCCGTTTTGTCTCTTTGTCTTCCCCGTGTTCTTCTTTCTCTTCATCTTTTGAATTTCGCCCTAAAATCTCTCCATTCTACTGTATAACTTCCTCCTGCATTCTTCTCCACGTTCTCTCTTACTGCCCCAGTGGTGCCATTCTTTGTGTCCAACTGCAATTTCATGTTGCAAGTTCTTCAGTATTTAAGGTCATGGAGAGAAGGTGAGCTAGCTAAAGACTGATGGCTAAGTCTAAAGGTAAGGCAAGAGCTCGCAGTTCGCATGAAGCTCCCCTTGCCATCCCAAACTCCTCATCCTCTTTTAAGGAAACACTAGAAATTGCTTCTCTCATCCAACGCTCAAGGAACATTGGTGCTGAAAAATCAAAAGGCAAAGGTAAATTGCCAACCCCTTCTCCTAAGCCAAAATTCAAGGGTTTCCCTAATCCCTCCATTATTGAACCAATCACTGAAAAATTGGTTTCTTTATTACTGCTTGAAGCCCCTCCTTCCTCACACCCTCCTTCTCCATCGTCTTCTCCATCTTTATCTCCCATTCCTCAATCGCCTTTACCCTTTCCTGAAAATCCCTCTTCTGTTAACCCTTCTTCCTCCTCCTCTGATACTGATCTCCTAGAAAGCCCAAACCTAGCTCACCTGCTCTTGCCTCAAAATTTGAGTATCACTCATTTCCTATTTTTGAACCAAGTACTAAGACTAAGTCTCCATTTGTCTCAGCACCTGAATCCGACCCAGAACCAAAACCCAATGTTGCTAATATGTCAATTCCTAGAACTAAATCACAGTCTAAGCCAGCCTTTCCTTATATTCCTTCTGGTTTTGCAAAGAGGTTTAAAATGAAAGCCCGCAAAACTGCATTCACTCCCAGAGTCAAGACTTCATCAAAAGGGAAACCTGCCCCTCTATTTGAGACTGCTGCATCTGAAAAGAGATTCAATTCTCTGTATGCTAGTAGATCAATCACCCCTGGATGTCTAATTTCCTGGGAATCCATCTCATCCTCCTCAAAGGCTATTCAAGCAATTTTTGCCACCATGGGGTGGTCTACAATGCTAAAATTGAATGCCCCTGTCTACTCAAAGGTAATTCGCTTGTTTTATGCTTATATGCAGTCTTTCCAAGGATCTGAATTTGGATTAATTTATTTGAAAACATATGTTGTTGGAATAGAAATAGTGTTGACTGAAAGAGTCCTAGCTGGATTGTTAAAATTTCCTCTTAAGAAAGATACTCATTTTGTGCGGAAGGTATGGCCTTCTAATTTGATCTCATATGATGATGCAATGACATCAATATGTGACTTTCTAGAAATGAGAGGCCAAAGTAGACCTCCTACAATTCATTGTTTTGATTCTCTAACCAAAACCTTACCTAGGATTGTAACTACACATTTGTTGCCTCGAGCAGGTAGTCACACAGATTTTTCTACCCCTGACCTATACTTGCTATATCATTTAAGCATCAATTGCTATTAAATCTGCCTAGGCTAATTTTGAGCACAATGGCTTCTTCTGTCAAGGAAACTAGGACTAAAACTAGATTAACTTATGGTATGCTGATTGTTAAGATATACCAATTTTTCTAAGTAGACCTGTCATAGTTCACTGCAGAGCCCTTTCCTCCTAAACTGGTTCTCAAACGAGTTTTGCCTACATCAAAACCAGTTGAGGATCCCTCTGACAGTTCAAAGTTTGCTCAACCCAAAAGGTATATTCCTACACCTTCTAACTCATCCAAACCTGCCAAGAAAGCAAGAGCTCAAGCCAAACCAATTCCCCCTTCCAAGCAAGTGGATCATGTTGAATGGATAGCTTCTGTCAAGCTAGAAGAATTAGCAAATCAGATTGGAAGGCGGCTCAACTACTTTCAGACCTTATCATTTGAATGCTCTGCTCACTTAGCTGTGGTTGAGAAAGAGTTGGCTTTAACAAAGGCAGAATTGGCAGCTCTGAAATCTTCTCAGCCTTCTACTTCCTAGGATTTATTTTCTATGTTCAGCTTTCAGTTGAATATGTAGAATATTTAATAATTACCTAGCTTTAGATGTTCATTATCTTGTTGCATTCCATGCATCATACATTGGTCCTAGCTTTTCTGACCTCCGCTGATATTTTTTTTTTTTTGGATTTTGATATTTTCTACAATCTTTTATTTGTTGTTTGTTCTTTACTGCATTTGTCTGATTCCTCTCCCTTGTCTTTTTGATAATGACAAAAGGGGAGAAAAATTGAGATACTCTGATTGAACTGTTATTCCTATTTTACTTGTTGTTTATCTCAGCTATTGGAAAACTCCCAATTCTTAAAACTTCTTTTTGAAAACTGCTTTTAGAACTAGTTATGAAGTATGCTCAAATTCAGGGGGAGATTTTCCTTAATCATTTGTCATCATAAAAAAGGAGGAGATTGTTAGCTCCACAATTCTCAAATCCTATTTTAATGATAACAAATAATTTTATATCTTCTAATCTATGTTTTGGTTTAAGTATTTTTCTTAGAACAGGTTAGCAAGGAAAGTTGAGAATTGGTTCTTCATGTTGTAAAAACTAGTTCTTAAACTAGTTTACTCTTCTGGATGGCTTTAGGGGTGTGAAGTCTTTGAATTGCATAAGCGCACACTGTGCATGTCAGAAGGTCACCTCAACTTGTGAAATAACTGTTTGTTTATTGAGAGTTGGTGGAGATCCTCCTTTCAAGGGAAGTTAGTAAAAAGTATCTTCTTTGTCACTACAAGACAAAGGAAATGATTAGTGGAATGTGATTTAATCTTGGCATGACACCTGTCCTCATATCAAAGGATGAAAATACTCTTCATGTGTTGGTGGCTCTTCTTCAAGAACAACCTTTCAAACGTTCAGAAGACAAGAAGAAGAAGAAATAGGAAAACAGAGAGCAAGGGTTAGGGTGTGATTGCAGCTCTGCCTCTTCAATATTTTCAGTACTTAGTTTTTCTTCCTCCTCATGTTCTACTCTTTGTAAAATCTTCTCTAGAGAGAGTGTGTGTGTGTGTTAATGGAGCTTAACTCTTTTGAGAGTGTTCTATACTCAGGATTTCTGTAGGAAACACGTGAGTCACTTCTAGTTGTGATACTAGAAGCAGAAAGTTCTTAGTGAGCTTTAGAGAGAGAAACCATGGATGTAAAAGCTTGGACAAATTAAACTCGATCTAGTGGAACCCCAAGCATTGGGAGAAGTGGATGTAGGCCTTAGTGTTTAACCACTATAAATTTGTGGCTAAGATCTTCTTGACTCTTCTTTTTCGTTCTTAATTTCATGTGCTTATTGAATGCCATTTTTGTTTGAGTTGAATAAGTGTGAGTTTCTGGATTGCTTTATTTGTGTTATATTCTGGTTGAAGTAAATTTGATTTTTGTGTGCATCTATTCTGTTCTAGAACTAGTTCTTAAATTTCAAAACTAGTTATCATATTGTTTAGATCTTGGAACAAATTATGTTTTAGATAATTTTAAATTGAATTTTCTAAAAACTCATATTCAGCCCCCTCTAAGAGTATTTCCTATATATTTCATAGTGGAAGAGTATTGCTTTGAAGATTATTAGGCTTTTTCTTTTTTTGCTCTTTCCAAGAATAGCGAGCGAGTGAATTGATTTATTATTATAAAAAGTAATTGATACAAATACTTTTTTATTTTGATTTTTTTATTAAGTTTTTAACCACGTGTTCCTAGCTATATAACATTGTTTTATATGAAATATTATTTCTATGAGAAAAAAATAGGAATAATTTCGTTAGAATTGCAAATTATTATGTAACCAGCAAGTTTATATATGTATATAAGCACACACCATAGAATTTGTCTAAGATCTCTCATAAAAGTTGAGGTTTCATGTTTGAATCTCTATTCTCCTATATCCCTAGCTAAAAAATTAAACTTTATTTGTCTAATGGTTAGAGAAAAGGGGAAATTAACTGAAATAATGCTATTTAATTAGTTAATTACGTATTTAGGTTAGTTTTTAAAATATTTACCAAAATGGGTTAGTTTTTATACCTAATAGACGCCAATTCGTTTTTATAACAAAACGCCAAATCAAATCTGCGTTTTATGTAATAAACGCCAAAATTAAAACGGAGTTTCTTGTAAAAAAATGCCAAAATGATATAAAACGCCGAAATGAAAGTCAAAAGCTGCCGAATTGATTTCCTAGAAAACTCCAAAACGTTTTGGCGTTTTTCTCTAGAAAACTCCGAAACGTTTTGGAGTTTTCTAAAGAAAAACGCCAATTCAAGTTGGCCTTTTTGGGACAAAAAAAAAAAACTCTTAACCCTGAACTCAAAACCCCAACCACTAACTTAAATTCTAAACCCTAAAATCCTAAACCAAACCCCAAACCCCTAATCTAAATCCCCAACCACAAGCCCCAAATTTTAAACTCAAAAATATTGCTCCAACCTCTAAACTGTATACCCCAAACCCTAATTTCCACACCAAGAATAAAACTCCAACAACTAAACTCCAAATTTCAAATCTAAACCCTAAACTTGAACCCAAAATTCAAAAATACAACTCTAAACCCTAAACTCAACAATTAAACTATAACTCTAAACTCCAAACCATAAACCCAAACCCCTAACCCTAAACCCTATACCAAATCACAAACCCTAAATTCCTAAACCCTAAATACCTAATCCCAAACCTAAATTCAAACATACAACTCTAACCCTTAAATTCAACAATTAAACTATAACCCTAAACCATAAACCCTAACTCCTAACTCTAAACCATTAACCCTAAAACCTAAACCACATCCCAAACCTTAAATTTCTAAACCCTAAACACTTAATACCAAACTCAAAAAAAAATCCAACCTTAAACCCTAAACACAAACCTTAAACCCTAACACCGAAACTTGGGGTTTGGGTTTAAGGCTAGATTTTTTTTTTGAGTTTGGTGTTAAGTGTTTGGGGTTTAGAAAGTTAGGGTTTGAGATGTGGTTTAGGTTTTAGGGTTAAATGTTTAGGGTTAGGGTTTGGGGTTATGGTTTAATTGTTAAATTTAGGGGTTGGAGTTGTATGTTTGAATTTAGGTTTAGGTTTGGGATTAGGTGTTTAGGGTTTAAGAATTTGGGGTTTGGGATTTGGTATAGGATTTAAGGTTAAAGGTTTAGGGTTATAGTTTAATTGTTGAATTTAAGGGTTAGAGTTGTATGTTTGAATTTAGGTTTAGGTTTAGGTTTCGGATTAGGTGTTTAGGGTTTAGGAATTTAGGGTTTGTGATTTGGTATAGGGTTTAGGGTTTGGGGTTTGGATTTATGGTTTGGAGTTTAGAGTTATAGTTTAATTGTTGAGTTTAAGGTTTAGAGTTGTATTTTTGAATTTTCGGTTCAAGTTTAGGGTTTAGATTTGAAATTTGGAGTTTAGTTTTCCGAGTTTTATTCTTGGTGTGGAAATTAGGGCTTGGGGTATACAGTTTAGAGGTTGGAGCAATATTTTTGAGTTTAAAATTTGGGGCTTGTGGTTGGGGATTTAGATTAGGGGTTTGGAGTTTGGTTTAGGATTTTAGGGTTTAGAATTTAAGTTAGTGGTTGGGGTTTTGAGTTCAAGGTTAAGAGTTTTTTTTTTTTTTGCCCCAAAAAGGCCAACTTGAATTGGCGTTTTTCTTTAGAAAACTCCAAAACGTTTTGGAGTTTTCTAGAGAAAAACGCCAAAACGTTTTGGAGTTTTCTAGGAAATCAATTCGGCAGCTTTTGACTTTCATTTCGGCGTTTTATATCATTTTGGCATTTTTTTACAAGAAACTCCGTTTTAATTTTGGCGTTTATTACATAAAACGCAGATTTGATTTGGCGTTTTGTTATAAAAACGAATTGGCGTCTATTAGGTATAAAAACTAACCCATTTTGGTAAATATTTTAAAAACTAACCTAAATACGTAATTAACTAATTAAATAGCATTATTTCAGTTAATTTGTCCTAGAGAAAACAATAAACTTGTTGATATATATATATATCATTAGAAGTAAGGTCAAGAGCAACATATACAACTCCAAAAAGCAGCATGCAAGCCAACAACACATTCATATATTGGTAACAAGGACCAAGATACATAAAAGGTGCAAAGAAACATGAAAACAAAGAAAAGATAACCTGTGAGGTTCTATCCCCTGCAAATGTTAGGTATACACATGTGAGTGGTGTGGATGTTAAATAATGTGCAGTAAGAAGTCCCATATTGGATAGAAAAGATAAAGGAGCATGGTATATAATATTCCGATTGACAAATACTCATGAACTTAAACTTTTGAGTCAATTTAGTGCTAGTTAAATAGGCCATGCCTTTCTCTTTCTCTCATTTTACACTGCACTTACCCCTTGAACAAAAATGCATGATTCTAATAATAAATAGACATCCGTTTACAGGTAAGAGGCTCAGAGAACACATGTTACTTTGATAACCCATCATATTGTTCCTTTTATATGTAAGAGCAGCTGTGTCATCCCATATATTTGTTTTACAATTGTTACTTTTCATTTAATTTGGTTACGGAAAGCATTGACTCATTTTTTATTAGGCCAAGTAGGAGAGAATGTCATGCTCTTTTCTCTGGCAAATTTACTACAATAATACCATTTAATAAAGAATTTACGAATTTAGGTTACTTTTGAAACTATTTACCAAAATGGGTCACTTTTTTCACCCAATACACGCTAAAGCGTTTTTCTTAGAAAACGCTAAAACATTACACAATATTTTAAATAATAAACGCTAAAATGTAAAATGCATTTTTTGTAAAAAAATGCCAAATTTTTTTTGTAAAAAATGTTGAAACGTTAAGGCTCCTAACATGATTCTTCTTGGATAGGAAATAAAACTCGGAAATGAATCCGCGTTTTCCCCTAGAAAACGTGGATTAATTTCCGCGTTAACTAACCTCAAAAACCTAGGAAAACACAGATTCAAATCTGCGTTTTCCAGGTTCCTGAGGCGGTCTCCCTTCACCCTTTCCCCCTTCGCCCCCTTTCTCCGCACTACTCCCTTTCTCCTATCTTCTCCCTTTCTCTGCCCTTCACCCCATTCTCCTATCCTCTCCCTTTCTTTGCTTCACTTCTCGGTCTCCATCTCAGTGTCCTCTTTCTCCTCTCTTTTTCAGTGTCTTTTTCTCACTTTCACTGTCTCATTTTCACTATCTACTTACAAAAATGACCCGTCATGAAGCAATTTTATCTGGACCAATAGATTCATCATTGTTAACTTTACAACCGTACCATATTTCTAATGAAATATGGAACAATGAGGTTAGTAAAATTTTAACTTAATTTTTTAGTGTAAATTTCTTAAATTTATTAGTTAAAAATTTGTTTTAGTTATTTATAATTTTTTTGTTCATAATTATTAAATTAATTAATTTGTTAGTTTAGATTTTTTAGTAGTATTTATTAAATTGGTATAATTGATTTATTATTTTAAATTTTTAATGATTATTGTTAAATTTAAAAAGTAGATTACTTACTTTAAATTTGTTATTAGGAATGATTAAATTGATAAAGTAGATATGTTATATAGATTTTGTGGTTTGGGGTTTAGGGTTAGGATTTGTGGTTTAGGGTTTAAGGTATAGAGTTTTGTTGTTCAACTTAGGGTTTAGGATTTAGGGTTTAGCATTTTAATTTGTGGGTTTGTAGTTTAGGATTTAGGGTTTAGGGCTAAGGGTCTTGAAGTTTAGGGTTTTATTTTTGAGTTTAAGATTTGGGGTTTAGGGTTTATGATTTTATTTTTTGGTATAAAATTTAGGGCTTATGATTTATGGTTGAGGGTTTAGGGTTTGGTGTTTTATTTTTTGAGTTTAGGGTTTGGGGTTTAGGGTTATGGTTTTGATTTTTGAGTTTGAGGTTTTAGATTTAGGGTTTAGGGTGTAGGATTTATAGTTGAGGGTTTAGGTTTGGAGATGGATTTTTGAGTTTAGGGTTTGGGGTTTATGATTTAGGGTTTAAAGTGTATGATTTGTAGTTTAGGGTTTAGGGTTATGATTTTATTTTTGTATTTTGGGTTTAGGGTTTAGGATTTATGATTTAGGGTTTAGAGTGTATGATTTGTATTTTAGGGTTTAGGGTTATGATTTTATTTTTGAGTTTAGGGTTTGGGGTTTTGAGTTTCGGGTCTATGGTTTTGATTTTTGTGTTTGGGGTTTCTAATTTAGGGTTTAAGGTGTAGGATTTGTAGTTTATGGTTTAGGGTTTGGAGATGATTTTTAAGTTTAAAGTTTGGGGTTTAGGGGTTATGGTTTTGATTTGTGTTTGGGGTTTAAGATTTAGGGTTTAGGGTGTAAGATTTGTAGTTTAGGGTTTAGAGATGCATTTTTAAGTTTAAGGTTTGGGGTTTATGGGTTATGGTTTTGAGTTTTGTGTTTGGGGTTTAGGGTTTGGAGTTTAGAGTGTAGAGGTTTAGGGTTTTGTTTTTGAGTTTAGGATTTGGAGTTTAGGATTGAACGAATATTATTTCGGTTTATTTATTAGTTTAATAAATATTATTTTGGTTTCTGTTAGGCACTGAGACTGGTTCGCCCTCGTACTCACAAGATCGGCCCCCCCCAAATGAGAGATTGATCCTATATCTGCAGAGGGCAGGGTTTGGTGCAGTTTACTTTGTGAGGTCCATGTAGTTAGATATCCAGTTCATATCTGCAATGGTGGAGCAATGGCACCCAGAGACACACACATTTCATATGCCTTTTGGAGACTGCATCGTGACCCTGCAAGACATGAAGATCTTGTTAGGGCTTCGTGTTGATTATATTGCGGTTAGTGGGAGGAGCTTCCATCCCTTGTGGCACGATGAGGTGGTTCATCTTTTAAGAGTGGTGCCAACTGAGAATATCATTGTAGGTTTTCGGGTTCGGTTGTCTTGGTTCAGGGAGACATTTGGGGTCTGTCCACAAGATGCAAAGCCACATGTATTTAAGTGTTATGTGAGGGCATACATTCTACAGTTGATAGGATCGTGGCTGATCTCAGATACTACTGGGAACTTTGTGCATCTCATGTACCTGGAGCTCCTGAAGAACTGGGACATTGCTGGCACACTTAGTTGGGGTTAGGCTGTACTTGCTCACCTATACTGGAGCTTGTGCAACTTTACTCTTGGACGGAGCATAGAGTTAGAAGGATGCATATTCCTCCTGCAGGCATGGGCGTATGAGAGATTTCTTACTTTATCTCCGTCCCCCCCAGTTGTCCCTGAACCTTTTACAATTATATGCTATTAGATCCGATTATAAGTTAAAATTATGTATTAGGTGGAGACGTCCATTACGTTATGACCACATCGAGTTCACCAAGAACCATGTAGGCTTTCGTTGGGCTTTTGATCGTCTTGGAGGTCATAAGGTGAGTGAATTCTAAAGATTTAGAGTTAAATTGTTATTGAATAAATATACAAGTTGTATGGCTAAAATGTGCAATAAATTTTTTTACTGTATAGGTCGTGTGGCAGCCATATTGGAACTTCCAGTTGGCACCATTTTGTATTGCTAGATTTCAGATCTAGACTGCTAGGGTACCCCTCTGTTCATTTAATGTGATAGAGGGACATTACCCCGATCGAGTGGTTCGTAAGTTTGGTGAGCTACAAGTCATTCCGGATAATCCCCCAAAGTACGACGTTGAGTTAAAGATGATTACCATTCAAGGGAAGCAAGATACGGATTGGAGGATCATCCATTATGCATACTACCAGTAGTGGGATAACCGACAACAAAAGTTAGTTATGCCGACAAGGGGCTTGGGCATGGCAACAGATTATATGCCGTGGTATCTTCGGATAACTTGGAGGTTGATGAGTTCATATAGCGCTGCACGTGGTGAGCAGATTAGTGTAATGTGTCAGATTTGATTTGATTTGATTTAAAGTATTGTACATTTTATTTAACTTCATATTATATGTTATTTACAAGATGACATACCTCTACCCGAGCAACCTCCTCCATTTCAGCAGTAGGGTCCAGGGCAATAGCAGCCCCCGACATTCTAGAGTCCATATCCACATGTGCAGCTGACCGAGGAGCAGTGGGCTATATTTGAACGTGAGTTGCAGTCATCCACCTAAGATGGCTAGAGGTTGCAATTTTCTGATTTTGTTGATCCGGAGATAGTAGAAACCACAGTTCCAGATCAGCAGGATATAGACCCGGATCATACATTTTTTTAGTACATATTTGTTGATTATTGTATATATTTGTAATTTTGACATTACTCCATATATGAAAAGTTAATTAATATTTACTAAAATTGGATATTTAAAATATTGCAATAACCACTTATTTACATCATATGAGCAATTTATTTAATGTCATTCGGGATCAAGTCGAACATTCAAAACTAAGTCTAAATTGAAATAATAATGATTGTGAATATGTATGAGTGTGACGTCATCTTTCCAAAACACCCAACTACCCCCAGTGAAGCCATTACACCGGGTTGTAATCATGTTATTGAAACCAATAGATTGTCTGATGCCGTTTTGCATCTAGTCGTTATGCTCATAACGCGTCTCCGTCAAGATTAACACACTGACTCAATGTCGACAACATATCATGTGTGCAGTGTCTTGGAAGTCTAGATGTCCTACACCTTTGCAATTCCATATTGCGATGATCGTGTTAACATGTGCCAGATAAAATTCATGATGTTGTAGATCAATAAGTAATGGCTCCAGACACAAATGATACCCTGACATGTCATTGAAATGTATTGCAGTAGGTATATAAGTCAGTCTTATACGCATCTCTTGTGTGACTCCATGTTGTCGCACAATGTTAAAATGCAGTTTCTCTGCCGGAATAAAGAAAGAGGTCCTACTATTTATCAAGTCATAACGCCAATAATGCATATATACCCACCAGTTATACAATGCTTAGATGTATTTATTGTTCATCTCAACTTCTCCAAACGGTCATCGCTCTAGGTCCGGGTACTCAACAGGAACTCCTAATGTGCTCCAATTAGGTGCATCCATGTCAAGAACAATATATGAGGGCAATATCCTTGGCATTTTTGACTCCTCAATTGGCCTCCAATTTTGTGTGTAATGATTCTTTTTGTAAAGGGTCAATAATTTTCATAGCAATTGTAAATTTTGTGGGAAATTCGTAATGTTTGTTGGATTTGCCTGTATGCCTCGGAGTTCCTTATCAGAAATCTTATAAAACAACCCTTGAGGCGACATATATCCTCATGCATATTCATCACTATCTTCAAACCATGTTGGATCCATCTTAAACTTTTGTGGTGGAAGGGACATTGATCTGTTGATATGAGAAGATAATAAAAGAACTATATGTGAATAACACAATATGAATATATAGATTTTGTTAAGGTGCATAAAAGATACATAACTGAGCTGATACAAGATACATAAAGGTGCAATAATTGTAATCGTCATCCGAAGTATAATCAAGACAATTCATTATAGACTCAATTTCTGTGGGTGATAACTCACAATTCATAACAACATGTTCCTTAGCCAGTTTTAACAAATAGTAGGAGCATCTATGAACGAACATTTGATTGTTCTCCTTCCTAATTTCTAAAATAGCCGTTTCATAGTCATGTCAATTTCTTCAAGTCATTCTTAACGACCATCTATAAATAGGAGGAGCTTCAATGGATTATAATTATTATACCAAATCTTCAGCTTCATTAATTTGATATGCCCACTCACAATGTAAGCTAGCGTAATATTCCCTTGGATCAGAGTGTAATTCACTTTCGTAATCATCATTAAACCTTGGTAACAATCAGATATCATATGTGTGACGTCTTCTTGACATAATGTGTCACCCTGTTGATTTACAAAAATAAATCACCAATATAATGCATAACTAACTACATTAACAAGTAAGAACAGTTTAACAAGTAAAAACAATCAAATCACTAATTTAGGATTTATAGTTTAGGATTTAGGGTTTAGCTCGATCATTCTTCATCGGACATGTAAATATCTTATAGACACTCTGGTTTTCGGCTCATGCGAGTCCACATAGCAACACGTGCCCTGTTACCCCCTCATTGCCTCTCTCGCACTGCGTTCACAATCACTTCGCATTAATCTGATTCGTATACGATTATTCTCTTCTCTTATGCGATACAAAGCTGATTGTAACTCCAAAATACTTTGCCTTGGCATGTGTATGGCCAAACATTGTGGAACATGGATGTTTTGCCTCATAGACAATTCCTACAAATTAGTACATTTAACTTTTCTATGTTATCATTCCATTAACATAATACTATGTACTTGGGAAGAGTTATGTAACATTGAGTCTAGTGGATACCAAAAGTCATTATCTAACATCCATTGACACCCACACTCTCCAAAAATGTCTCTGGGCATGTATTGCAACACCATTTCAAAATCCTGTAAATCGTCATTATGGAAATAACGTTTAGTCATAACTATAATTAAATATTCATGAAACTATATTCATTATACAATGTGTTAGGAATATATATACAACGAAAATAAATAAATTTTTTCCACAAAAAATAAAACATATAATGGAAGACGGTGTTAAAGTTGATATTCCCTTCAGTTCGGACATCACTTCTTGTTGTGGCCTTCTATGCGACAAAGGCTACATTTGATGTTGCTAGATGAAGATTCTCCCAAATCCATCTCGGTCAGCATTTGTCTTGAAGTTGGGTGTCATTTTTCCCTAAGCAAGACACGATTTGGGATTACCTTAATCTCACCTGCAACTAGCCAATACTCCTATCCACCAACTAGGAGAAACTCCCAACTATACGTATTGACCAGGCTTTGAGTGGAGTATATTGGACTAATATACTTTCATGCATCGATTGCAATAGAGGTATAAACAAATATGTCGTGTGTACATGGTATGTGAAGGGCTTGAAACTAACCACACCCGTACGTTCTCTCGTTTAGCTTGAGAGCAAATAATCACCTGCTAATCTGTCCCATAGAATCAAATATCTCCTCCACTTTAAACGATCTAGTGTCTCTATTAAACAATATTGGACGGTGTGAGGATAGGAAACGCCTATTACAGGTCATTTTCTTTTCGGCATCCTCAATCCATGTTTGCCCACTTGCCAGCCTCACCCGAGCCAGTTCTCGTCCTTCCATGAAAATATGATTCATTTTGTAGTACATGACTCTGACAAGGGCAATGATAAGCATGTTGCAAGCACCCTTTAACATGTCATTAACACATCCAGCCAAATTAGTCATCATGAGGCCATATCGTCTACCCTGGATGTCCCCTTGTTGTGTCCATTTTGCCTTATCAATGTCATTGATATACTGCCAGGCGTCGTCTTTCTTACACTTCCCATATATCTCTGTCAGACTAGGCACCTATCAATTACAATTAAAAGTTAAATTAAACCTTACTTACCATCAAAATTTATGACTGATAATAAATTTTTATATTTGATTGATATTCTTACCGACTTTGTAGATTTTATGTTTCAGAGCCACATCCTTGAAGTTAGTGTTTCAATTGCTCACAACGTGGTGTAAACAGAAAAAAAATTATGAGCCAATAGTGGATGCCAACCAACATGTTCATCTTCGATAGATGACAATATGCTTATATGCCGATCTGAAATAAGTGTCAAATCCTGCATGTCCCCAACCATGTGCTATCTCAGATGTTTTAAAAACCATGATCATGCTTCTTTCGTTTCACCTTCCACGACGGTATAAGCTAAAGGCAAGGGGGAATGAGAATCGTTCTGTGTAGTGGCGATGAGCATAGTCTACTTATACTTCCCATACAAAAAAATACCCTCAATTTGGATCACTAGCTTGCAAGAAAGGAATGCATTAATACATGGTTTAAAAGCCTTGAAAACACGTCAAAATCTCCTCACTGTTGGATCATTTGCTAGCCTTCACATCCATCGATCATCCAAACACTATTCTACCACAGTTCCGGGCGCATATTTTTGCAATGCAGTCATCCATCTAGGTAACTTATTATAACTCACCTCCTAATCACTATATATCTGAGTGATAGCTCTTTGCTTCGCAAGCCATGTTTTTCTGTACAATATTTGATAAGAGAATGTACTTCTAATGCGCTTTTGTATTAGCTTAATTGGCACATCCGCCTTCTCCTTAATCATGCTAACAATCATTGTCGCAACCACCTTAACATCTAGTTGTTTTTTGTCTTGTGTTAAGGTGGCATTTGTGCAACTCTGTGGGCCATTGTACTTTCTGATCTCCCACATATTGCTCTTAGTTCTTAAGCAGGCATTAAGTCTCCAATTGCATCTAGAACCATAATTATGACACTCCAAAATTAATTTATGGGGTTTCGATTCCTTCACCTTGAAATTATGATGCATGTAAATGGAGTATTGCTTCACAGTTGACTGAAGATCCTCTTTGCTGATGAACTATTGACCTATTTACAGTTTCTCGCCTCATTGTCATCTACTAACTCTGAAACTTCCTTTAACATCATTAGTATGTTATAATGCCTCCATGTTCACATATGTATAGTGTGGAGGAAGGACCGACTGAATTGGTGTCATATTTTGGGGTGAAGCAGATATCGGTTCCTCCCCGAGCAATAGCACGTTCAAATCTAATACATACTTAGGTTCCTCCTCATCGCTTGATTCTCCCTCATCTGGCATATACTCTCCTTCCTCATCATCAGTTGTGTCGATTAGAGAATCAATAGAAGAGTTACCCTCACTGATATTCGGTTGCACACCTCTACGTTCGTTGCTTCTAACTTTGTATTCTTCAATCGTCATTGTCCGAACATTCGAACCCAGTCACAGATCATTACATTCATATAGATAGCCTTCTTCAGGGATACGAGTTTGGCTAGAACTAGTCAAACCATGTTGGAATCCAAATGAACTAAGCTCCGGTTGATAACAAGGTTTCACTTCTATCTCGGTTTGACTATATGGAGGACAATAACTAGAGATTGAACAAGGACCACTCGCATCAACACCTTTAGGTTCACCATCATCTCCACCATTCCACAATCTTCGCCTCAACATATATCTCAATTGCACTAAGAGATTTAAGTTGACTATAACTATCAAACATTATCTCAACATCCTCATGACATCTTAGCTCAACAACATTATAAAATAATAGATTAATAGATATTGGAACTCTATAAATAATCTTCTCAACAACTGAATTTGTTAAAAGACCAAATTTTCAATGAACATAAAATTGTAAATGTTGTAGTCTACATATGTTCTTCATATTCAAACCAATAGGTCTAGGACCATTATACATGACACCTTGAGAACCATCATATATCTGACCATTGTAATAAACTGATAGAAGCATCTTCCTCTTAAATCATCAATAATACATATCATTAAAATTTTCACAATATCAACCTAGTTTTTAATAAAATTTAATATCAAATATAGACTAAATACTAATAAAAATTACATACATCTAAACATATCAAATCAAAACAAAAATTTAAACATATCTAAACCACTTCTAAAACTTCAACTTGCACTATCAATTATTACAAACTCGTACACTTTCAGCACTTTAGAACAACTTCCTTCAATATTTCAAAACAATTTCACAGTACTTCTCTCCAAATTTCAAAATGCACTCAACACTTCAAAATGAATGCATTCAACAAATGTAAAAAAAATGGATATTTATAGATGAGATCCGCTACTTTATTTCAATGAAACTTATAAAAAAAAAAAATGTTGTTTTGTGAGGTGCTACAGTGTTAGCACTTAGCATAAACAAAATGGCATTTCCCAAAAGTAAAACTGCATTTTGCAGAACCAAAATAGCGTCACCCACTTCATTTTCAGTTTTCATTTCTTGAAATATATTTATGTTTCCTTATTTTCATTTTTAGAAAATATGTTTGGTTTTTCAAATTGAAAATTATTTTCTATTTCTATTTTCAATGGACATTGACAGACACGTCACCCACTTCCTTTCCTCCCCTGCTCCTTCCTCTACCTCTCGTTCTTATTTCTTCTTCTTCTTATTCTTGAATGGTATAGCTCTCCTTCCTCGTCTTGCTTCAAGGAAATAAACTGGGTAAGTACTAAATTGTTAGTCTAGGACCTGAGTGGTTTTTCTCCAAAGATATATTCATGCCTTTGTATAACTTAAATGGGCTGCTAGACACTTGACCGCAAGAGCAGCTCCAGAACTTGAATTCAAATTCTTTAATTGAACTTAAAAACAACTTTACATAAATATAAGTGGGCTGGATTCTTCTCGACACTTCTAAGCTTGTTGAAGGAAAGGGGACAACGGAAAAGGGAAGATGAAGACTTAGGATAGAAAGAATGAAAACTAACAATAGACAAAAGAATTAACAAAGAGACAAAGATTGAAATTATGGGTGAAGTTGCATTAAAGTTTCCAGAGAAATGAAGAAGAAAAGGGCAATGGTGGTGAGAAACAGAAAGAGAGAGAGGGTGAGTCTCGTTGAAAAATAAATAAAAGAAGTTAATAGAATTGCAAAATTGCCACTAGTCATAGGTGAAAACGCTGGAAACGTCTTTTTGACATTTTCAGTTTACAGTGTATTTTAGGAAATGTTTTCAAATGTTTCCAATGGAAAATTTTTTTATTTATTGAGATAAACACGTTTTCAAACTTGATTTATGTTTTCAATAGAAATAGAAATAGAAAATAGCTAAAGCAAACAAGCCCTTAAAAATAAAATCAGAAAACAACTATGGGCATATATACATTACCTTTTGGACTCGAGCTTTCCTTTTTGTTTTTAATTTGAGAATGGTCTATTCTAGACCTTGCAATTGTCTGGGCATATATACAGGCTGAAGGCTATTCCAAGAGTCTTCATTGGAACAAAGAATGCTTCAAATTCTTTGCTGTCAAACGCATCATTGTGCCACACTTGAACCTCTAGGGTGTTCATGGCATTTGGGTACTGCAAAAAATTCATTCTTTTGGGTTCAAAATGAAGGGTATTTTCAGAGAATAACTGGGTTTGTCACTTGATTCTTGTATGGTTCTTGCTAATAAAGTGCAAAATCTAAGCCAAAGAAGACGAAACACAAAAGCATAAGCAGGACACGGTACCAAATGATGTCGTCTTGGAGTTTTTGAGGGATTTCTATTTTTTTTTTTTATTTTGGGTTAAAACGACTTTGTTTTGACCCTTCTAACATTATAGTCCTACATATGCCACATGGGAATTTAATGGCCACCTCATCAACTAACAGGCCACCACGTGGATTTTTCCACAATGGAATGATAATTCGAGGACTAAAGTGGTACAAAAAATAAATCAAGGACTAAAGTGACAATTGAACAATAATTCGAGGACTAAAGTGGTACAAAAAATAAATCAAGGACTAAAGTGACAATTGAACAATAATTCGAGGACCAAAAAAGTATTTTACTCGATAACGAAATGTCAACATTTCACTTTTCATTTTCATTTCAATTGAAAGTTAAATTTAATTTTCGTTGACACGAGAGACTTTTATGTAGTTGAAGAAAAAAAGAAATGATGGATTTGAAAAGGGTGGCATGAGCTTAATTTTGATCAATGTAAAATTATTTTATAATGTCATCTAATAACATATTTTCATTTCATTATAATAACTAAGATCTTAACAAACAATTATGATTGAGTGGTATTGATGTTGTCCTCACTTAGAGTCGTAGTCAAAAGTACAAAAAAAAAATCACTAAGATCTTTTATTGATAGTAAATTATTTTAATTATTGTTTGGTTTAGTTGCAATTTTAGTCATCCTATGTTTAAAAAAGTAAACGATTTGGTTCCCTTTATTTAAAAAAAAAAATGAACGATTTAACTCCTCTATTTTGACAAAAGTTACAATTTTGGTTCATTCGTCTCTCAAACATTAAAAAAAAAATGAAAATGCTTATGTGGCAATAAGAAATTATTATTTTTATCTAATTCAGCCAAAATATCAAAACTAACATTAGAAAAAAGAAAAAGAAAAAAAACTCTCATTTCCCAATTCACAGGTCCAGATCAAGCCTTAAATGTCTCAAAATCACAATCCCACCGTTCAAAGTCAATATCTACATCTTTGGAACATTCCCAAAAAACTTTAGCGTGATCCAACTGTGAATAACTTTGAATCTCCCGTTTGATGAAAACTGCCAGAATATAGAATCAAAGCTTATGTTTTGATATTTTTCTGGCAATTTTCATCAAACAAGTGATTTATAGTTATTTACCGTTGGATTGAGCAGAAATTTTGTGGGGATGTTTCAAAGTCGTATATCTTAATTTTGAACGGTGAGATTTTGATTTTAAAACCTCTAAACCTTGATTTAGACATATGAATTGAAAAAATAATAGTTATTTTTTTTTCTAAGGTTAGTTTTTGTATTTTGGGCTGAATGAGATTAAAAATCTTATTGCCACGTCAGGATTTTTGTTTACTTTTTAACGTTTGAGAAATGGAAGGACCAAAATTATAACTTTTGTCAAAATAGAGGGGTTAAATTGTTTATTTTTAAAGAAGGTGACCAAATTGGTCACTTTGTTAAAATAGGGGGCTAAAATTGTAATTAAACCTAATTTTTTCGTACATGTTTTTTTTTGGCTTGTTTCATCTCACCATGGGAGTAGGACATAAAGCTAAAAGCCCCCAAAGAAATCCACTTACTTGAAGGAGAATACCAAAGAGTGTTCTTTTGAGAGCCCAAGCGAGAGCTGAAGAGCACCATAGGAAGTATATAACGATTTTGATTTGTTGGTGATGGGTTTTAGTTTAAGAGTAATTTGGTCCATTTAATTCATTTTGTTGTAAAAAAAAGGGTGAGACTATGCTACACCCATGAGACAAGATATATTGGCATAATTAATATAATTTAAATTTTACTGAATTAATAAAAGTTATATTGAAGAAATTTAAGTGAATCTATTAAAATTTAAATTGTGTCAATTATACTAATATAATATACTACAGAACCAAAACAGTACAAAAAAATAGTGAGACTACATATATGTCTTGCCCAAAAAAAAAAGCATCTAAAGGGGAATATTTTTAACAAATATTAGTTAATTGGGTTTATTTGTAAGTTTTCAAAATAGGGAGAATGTAAATGTAAAATCAACCTAAAATAAGGAAGGTTGTAATATTTTCTCAAAAATAATTTATTGAAACAAAAAATTTCCTCAACCAAAAAGACAAAAAGCTAAATGTAATTTTAAAATATAACTACATTAGTTAATTATTCTATGAATAAAAAATTCATTTGACTTATATTAGATGGTTAAACTTTGTAACATATATTTAAATCACTATTACATTAGAATTCCTTAAGATTAAACTTTTCATTAGATTTAACTTCTTACCCATTATATTCAATAATTCCCAAATAGGTTAAGTTCATATCACTAGTTTAATTCCTTGATCTTATTATTAACTTTAACTCATGCCTTCACTCATTATTAACCTAATATCTTAATCTCATATCATTAGTTTAATTCCTTGACCCTATTATTAAGTTCATGTATCACTAGTTTAATTCCTTCACCCTAATATCTTAATCTCATTATGTTAGCCTATGAGGTTTAGAGAACTTTTAATTCCTCACTTGTTAATTTCTTAATCTCATTATTAACCTTATCCCATGCATCATTTCATAGCCTAACTAGTTAAATTTCTCAACATATATATAATTACAATTTTCTATCTACCTATTGATAAACGTAATTATTTATCGATAATTATTTCTACCAATAATCTATAGAGAAACAATTTAAACAAATTAAAAGCCCAACAAGAGGTAGATTAAAAACCAACAAGCATCCAAAACATTTTACCTAAGTTTTGTCCTTCAAAAGTTTCAATTGAAAGAGATAGGAAATTGAAAATGTTATTCTTAAGATCTCTAAGGAATACTTTCCCTCTCTCAACTTGACATCAAGCAATTCTATGTAAGTTGAGTTTATTAGTGGTCCAATTAGAAAAGCCCGATTCAATTTTATGCAATCTTTTTTCAAATGAACTAAATTAGTAGCAAATCAATGGAGAAAAATGTCTAATTGTCTATCCAAACACATAATAGCTTAATCTAGAGTAAGCTTATTATACAATAACTTTTCACATATGTGGCCAAACTGAATAAAGCCTAATTCAATTTCATGAAATCATTTTCAATCGAACTTATTTAGTGTAAAATAATTGAGGAAAAGTATACACTACAAGAAAACAATGATTTTCTCACGAACAAAATCCGTGAGAAACTATGTTGTCACAGATTTTGTCCCATTAAAACTGTGAGGTGTATACCTCTCATGTATAAAGTTTCAAAGCAAAATTCTCTTTTCCCTGCTCTCAGTTTTAATCTGAATATGGCTATTTTTCTGTGCTGTTGGGTTTTGTCAGTTTTCTCTAGTAGCCCTAGTTTTTATTTTCTAAATGGAGCTACGGGGATCCGATTAAGTGATTTTTGTCCATTAGAACATGGAGGTGTATAACTCTCATGTAAAATTTTCAAAGAAAAATTCCCTTTGCCCTGCTCCTAGTTTTAATTTGAATATGATTATTTTCTACACTGTTGGGCTTGTCGGTTTTATCTAGTGGCCCTTAGTTTTTTATTTTCTAAATGGAGCAACAAAGCTCCATTTTTCATGATTCTTGTCTTATTAGAACAATAAGACATGTGTGTTCGAGGTGTGCAATTTTCAAAATTTTTGCATGTCTCCCCTGCTCCCAGTTCTAATTTGAACGTGGTTGTCTTGACTCAAAATTGATATTAGTGTTTTGCATGAAAAGAACAAGTTTGATGCTATTTTTCCAGCTATATTTTCAAACTATTTATTTTGGCTAAGTTGATTTGTCTTGATCTAGTTGTGGGGTTGTCCTAATGGGTTATTTTACTTTTTTGTTTTGTTTTGGGTTTAAAGTAGTGACTATTTTGGGTTTATTTCTCATGAATTGTTTGCACTATTCTAAGGGCCTTTTTTAGGGTTTGATTGTGTGTTCTTGGATGAATTTGATTTATTCCACTTGAATCATGTGGAGATTAAATGTGATGGTCATTTAGGTAGATTCCTTTTAAGTCTTAAGTCTTGACTAACTTGTGTTTTAGTGTATTTATGACCATCTTTGTATATGACTTATGGTGATTATAAGTGTGAGCAAATTGAAGGGTCTAACCAAAGGATACTTTGCGGCAAGCTTGGAGCAAGAGAATGTTTTGTTTATCTTACTTTATTTTTGGATGTAATTTAAAATTTCTTATCCTTAGATTTTGAGACAAGGAGTAGCAATATTGTAAATTCATGCATTTGTATTGATTTAGGGTTTTAATTGTATTCGATGTAATATCCACATGTCCCTTACTTATCATGGAGGGATAGGGCAATTTATCTGCATATCAAGTAGCCCACTCTATCATTTCTAGGTAAAGATAAGCGCCACCCCGGAGGATGCCATTCCAAGGAACGGGTAGAAGGATTTAGGGCACGTTAGTTGCATGTATTTCACATTTAAATTCACTGTTAGTATTTTTATTATTTTACTCATTTACTGCGTATTTGAGAGATAAATAAGATACATTTTTGGTCATATTATGTTTGCACAATTAATTTCGGATAACCGCCTTTTAGACGGGTGTTGTAGGGTGTCTAACACCTTCCCTACACACAAATTGACTCCTGAATCATCTCTGATTTGTAGATCAATTTTATTTAAAAATTAAAAAAAAAAGGTTTTTCCAGTTGTTTTCCTGTTTCTAAAAATAATTGGTGGTGACTTCAAATTTTCTTCGAAAACTAATCTTTTTTCTAAGTCTGTCATCCGTGTCGTGGTTACCTTTTGGGTACGTTATGACCATTTGGCGACTCCACTGGGGACATTTGGAGAGTCAAGCTCAGGAAATTGATTGTGTAAGTATGAAATGGCCCAATGTATTTTCTTCATCCTTAATTTTGTTTTATTTACTGCTTTATTGTTTATTTTGCACTTGCATTTGAAGATAAATTATTTTATTCCTTGTATATTTTGTGTTTTTCCTTGTAGTGGGTATATGTAGGTTGAGGTTTGTATGCTTCCCCTGCACATATAGTATGCCAACACTGCTACTTCAAACATTTTCTAGCTTTATACCCGGGCTCTAAGTTCACCTAGGACTAGGAGGGAATTTAGTGTTGTCACCAAAGACATATTCTTTGGTGGCTACACAAAAACTTTCACTCAGATCATGTCCCATCGTACTGGCATGGATAAACATGGGAGTTTATCTCCTTGTCTATTCATGCAAGTAAGGCGATTTCTCCATTATGTTAATGGAGGTGATATGGGAACCTTTGACTGTCTAGAATGAGATACTACCCTGTAATCCTGCACAGCTAGTCTGAGCTTAGAATCTTACTTGTGTAAGGATAAAGCTTGACTTTTAGGTTAGAACTCCTAACCTAAGATGGTTACCATTTTTCTTAGGACATTGGGGGAAGCATTTCTTTCATTTTTCTTTTAATATTTTAGTGTTCTTTCCTAAATATAATGTGTGTGTGCATATTTTTTTTTCACATTTAGTCTTTTCACTAATTTCACGTCTCCCTTTTCAAAGAGTTCATTGATTTAATAAGTGGTTCAATTATGAATAATTTGAAATACTTTTCCAAATATCCTTATACTTCTTGAGCATTTATGCATCATATAGAAGCACAACAGGCTGTAAAAGGGGATTATTTGCCAAGGGGCCATATTAGTCAACTTTCGAGAAAACTTTATATTTAGGTGGAGGTCAACAATTTTAGGGTTATCATTGAATATTATAGAAATATGTCACTGGATATACAAAAGCATTTTCTAGATACTTATGGGAACATACATGAGTTGGCCAAATCAAATTGCAAGAAATAGGATTGATTGTGATGGTGCACTATTGGGACCCAACATACCGTTGTGTAACTTTCAAAGATCTCGATGCTATGCCCACCCTAGAAGAATATGCCTACATGCTCAAGTTGCCTTTGACCCAAGAAAGCTAAGTGTATTCATATGGGAAGAATCTGGTCTCCCTCACTAGAATTGGCTTTAAGTTACTGGAGGTAAATGCAAGTGAAGTACAAAGTGGGATGCTCAAGAAAGAGGGTATTGGGTTCGTGTGGCCAATGTCTTTCATAGAAAAGTATATGCAAATCTTTCATGATCAAGAAAAATGGATGTCTTTGAGTAAGTTGGTGGCTCTGTTAATATATGGGCTTATCCTATTTTCTGCTGTAAAAGATTCTATTAGTCCGTTGATTATAGACATTTTCTTAAAAGTTGAACACAATACGATAAATCTAGTGCCCGTTGTTTTGGCAGATACTTTATTGTCACTCAACCATTGTAGGAGGGAGAGAAAAGGAAAATTAAGATGTTACTATAGATTGCTCTATGTATATGCCTTGTGTCTCACACACTACAGAAGTGATATTGTGCCTTTGAAAACTACGCTTTGACATTGAACTTCCTTGATCGTTTTTCTTAGGTTGAAATTCCAGTTATGAATAGGAGGAATGATTTGAGCTCCTGGATAGTATGTGCGCATCTAACTTCTAGCTATAGATGGGCTGACAACAATGGAATTTTGGTTGGCTGTGGACAATTTGCTTGTGTGCCACTTATGAGGACCCGTGGATGCTTTGCTTATACACCTCTTTTGGTTTTGAGGCAATTCAGGTGTGTGCAGTTTACTTCTAGAACCAAGGGGCTTCTTAACATAGAATTTGAGTATGGGAAAGAAGATGATGAAGGAAAAATAAGGGAAATTCAGCAAGTCTAGAAGCACATCGTGATAAAAAAAAAAAAAAAANAAAAAAAAAAAAAAAAAAGGATATTGGCCCGTATGGTGGTAGCACAAGCAAAGCTTAAGAAAAATGGTTCAAGGAAAGGGGCAAAGATATTGTGTACCTTCAGTCGTAGGGTTCAAGCATCAGAACATGACTGAAGATGATTCGATAGATGAAAGAACATAGCAGCTTAACTTGAAGATCTATGAGTTAGAAGAGATGGGGGAGAAATTAGTAAAATCAGAAAATGAAAAGCAAGAATGGGAGCAAAAACATGCATTGTCGAAATCTAAGACAAGAAAGTTGGAAGGGAAGATTCACGTGCTTGAAGATAACACCTTTGAACACATAGAGCAATTAACGAGGTGTCATGATCAAATAATGAGGGATAAAGAGGCAGAATTGGCCAGAGTTGAAAAGGAGATTAGTTCCTTGAAGGTCACTATGAAGAAACAAGATGAAAGGTTAGGCACATACCAGAAAAAAAAGCTATGTACAGGAAGTTGGATTTGCAGAAAACAAAAGAAGCATATGAACAATACATAGTTAACCAGGAGGAGAATAGTCAAAATTTAGAAAGCCAAAGGCAATAAGCGGTGAATGAGAAGAGAGATTTAGAACAAAATATTATGGGTCTTCATGAAAAGCTAATTCAATTAATTGAGAATCCAAATTAAGAGAGGCACAAGTCGTCATTGTGGATGCAAAAGTGTTATGCTGTGGTGAGAGACTTAGAGGCTAAAGCAGAAAGATTGAGCCAACAAATCTAAACTATAGGCAGGAGCTACACTATGTTCATTGCACTGATTAAAGAACTAGAAAAGTTGTTGAAAGAATGTAAAGTGATTTTAGGATGTAGTGACTCCCTGTACTTCTGAAAATGATATAACAATGGGCATGTTTGGAAGTTTGATGTACTTGCAATAGAGTGAATGAAACTATTTTAGGCGTTTTGACTTTGCTAGCATTTTATGTTTAGGTGGTGTTTGGTACCAGGAAAGTTTTAAGATTCCTGGGAAAGTGAGGTGGGAATAAAACTTTCCCATGTTTGATGCAAGAGATACAAAATTATTCCAGGGAATAAAAGATACCCGGGAATGAAATTTGTACACAAAATGAGAATAAAACTTTCCCACCTCTTGAGGTGGGAATGAAACTTTCTTGGGTATGAAGGCTCGCAGCGCTCAGCGCTGGCCTCCATGTCATATTTCATCTTCAGAGAGTGAGAGGGACGGGGGTGCGGGGGCTGAGAGAGAGAGAGAGAGAAAGGGAAAGGGAGGGAGGGGGTCGGGGTGGGGTTTCTACATGTTTTGATCTCCTTAGACGAACCATCATTGTTGGTGAGCGACAAACAAGACTACTTGGAATCGCTAGAAATGAAGCTTTCTCTGTAACTCTTTTTGTTCTTGCTTCTCTCTTCCTTAAAGTTGTTCAAATCAGAATCGAACTTAGAAAGCAACACGATACCAAAGCACAAATCAAAATCGATTAGAATCAAGTGAGGAATGCAACCATTCCCCAATTGTTCACTGGGTTGCAGAGTAGAAATAGATTTTGAAATGGGTCTTGCTTGAACATTAAAAAATGGGGTTGTAGTTGCAGGAATTACAAAATATTGTGGTTGATTAGCTCCACCGGCACCAGCAGCGTTAGGTGTTGCAAGTGTTTTCTGCAAGCATTTTTCTTCAACTTGTCAAACTTCTAATTGACTCAAGCGTAAAAACATTTTCAGGAAAATTAAGTGATAACTAAACATGAGAATATCAACTTTCCTAGTAATCTCATTCTTGGGAATCCTATTCCCAGGAAAGTAAGGATTCCCAAGCAAGTGTATAGCTGGTACCAAACACCACAGTGGCTTCTCTCGATAAGCAAATTTGCTTTCGTGAAAGTCATCGGTTATATTGTCCAATATGAAATATATATTCTTATCGGATGATATAATCATTGTATGACCATAAATGATTGGGAAAAGGAAATCATTGACAACCTTAATGCACATAAGCTGAACCCACTTATCAATCAATGAACTCAAAGCGAGGAAGATTTTTTCTTCTTTTTTTCCTTCTTTTCGTTTACTTTCTTATTGCAATATCTCTATATTTCACAGGTTAATTCATAATTGGCTGTTCAAAGAAACTTAAGGTCAATCAAAAGGTCAATCGTACTAAGATCCAAAACTATCACAATCATGGAATGGACTTAGGATCATAACTGAGATTTTGGGGTTGAGCTAGATGGAATGAAAGGTCAAATGGATGAAATACTGAAAATGCTTATTAAAAATCTAAAGCTGAATGGAGTGTCTAAAGGCCCTAGCAACACTGCAATTTTCCCAATTTCTCAAGCAGCTTCATTTTTACCATTGCTATCAAATGAGCAAATTTCTTCAACTTCCAAATTTACGCCAATATGGGGCATTCCTCCACACATGATGGCCCCTAGATCTACCATTGGGCATGGTTTTAACCCAAATTCTGCAATTTCACCTATCACCCAACCATCAAACAATCTATACACCATGTTGCTACCACATTTGATTTCAGCTGCATATCCAATTGAAACTGTCTTCAATCTAAATGAAAGTCAAGGTGATGCTTATACATACACCCATCCTATCACCCACTAAACTTCTCACTTTAACCCTTAAGAACCCCTACTGGCAATTCCCTTGGAAAAAGAGAAAGAGGAGCAAGATAAAGAGAAAATAAGGGTTGAGCTTATGGAGAAGAGGCAATACTCTCTAGAGGAACAACTGCGAACTATGCAAGGTGTGGGGTCATATGGGTCTATTGATTTATAGCAATTATGTCTACCTACGGATGTCGTTATCCCAAAGGACTTCAAGATGCCTAATCTAAGAAAGTATGATGGGACTTCTGACCCTTATCTCCATTTGCTAGCCTACTTTACTAAAATGTTTGTATGGTCTAGAGATATTAAATTCTTTGTCTATTTCTTCTCAGAAAGCTTGTAGAGACCTGCTTTAGATTAGTTCCTCCAATTGGTTAAATCCAAGACCCATAATTGGAAGACATTGGCTAAAACTTTCATGAGACAATACAAGTTCAATAGGGACAATGCACCTACTAGAGAGCAGCTAAGGGGCAAGCAAAAAAGGGCTGGAAAGACTTTCAAAGAATATGCTCGGAAGTAGAGAGTGTTAGTGGCTTAGGTGCAACCTCCGTTGACTGAAGTTGAAATGGGTACTTTATCAATACCATGGAGTCACCATATTATGACATAATGATTGGGAATTCTTCTAATAATTTTGCTTATTTGATTAAGACTGGAGAGAGGATTGAACTAGGAATCAAAGAAAGGAAGCTACAGGTGGCTACTGCAGAGAGTTTTGGGTCTGGCTAAAAGAAATGGAACTTTCAGAAGATGAAAGAAGGATAAGTAAACTAAGTGCAAACAACAGAGGCACCTCGATACTTTCAACCTAGAGGCCTACATTATTCTCCAAACCCTGTTTTCCCACTTTCGTACCAAGTCAATACAATTTCCCACTTTCGTACCAAGTCAATACAATTTCTCTAACTTATCCATAATACATGCCTAATTCTCTACCATCTCCAACACCATTTGTCCCAACTTACCAAAATCCTCTATAAAATCATCCCCAAAACTATCTAACAACACATCCACCCACTAGGCCAAATTACCAAGGTTATAGGAACCAACCTCGTACCCCTTTGAGATATGAACATTTTCCCTAAATTTCAATAACCAATGCTAAATTGTTTAGGCAATTGTGTGATGCCCATGTAATAACCCCCAACCTACAAACCTCATTCAACCATCTTTCCCTCATTGATATAACTTAAACCATAAGTGTGAATATTATAGAGGCACAGTTGAATACTCAATTGAAGATTGCTTTAGTTTTTAGTATGACGTGATGCATGTGATTAAACAATGAATGATTAAACTCGAGGGGATTGGCCAATGTGGATTCTAACTCTTTGCCAAATCATGAGGCAAAAGCTGGTGTGAATATCATTAGTGGAAAAATGGAGGGGATTAGAAAAATCATTGATGTTAAGATCCCCATGAAGAAGGTGTGGGAGAGCTAGAAAGTAGTTGGTTACGACCTGAACATTTATTGTAAAGGGATGAATGAAGAGGATAAATATGACTATGAATCATTCTGTGAACATTATCAAAGTTTGGGCCATGACATAGAGAATTGTTGGGACTTTAAATGTGAGGCATAAAAATTGATTTTGCTAGGTGTTATGGGGGTGTTATAAGGTTTGAAAAGAAAAACATTGTTATTAACGGGGGGATCAATGTTATAGGGGATGAGCCAATGGTTTTCAAACTTTTCATTCTCAAGGTATTGCTGAGTCCACAACCTAGTCAGGCACAACCAGATGTCATCATACAAGTGCTAACCTATTTTCCTTATGAGAGTAATCATGTGAGGCCATGGAACTATGGGGGTAAATGTGATATCTACTAACGAGAAGGCTCTAAAGTAGGGATGGCAATGGGGCGGGGATGGGGCGGGGCAAGCAGTCCCCGTCCCCATCCCCGAAGGGCATGGGCATGCCCCATCCCCGGACCCATCCCTGGCGGGGATTTTTCAGCATCCTCATCCCCGCCCCACTAAATCCCCATCTGCCCCATGCCCCGCCCCATTTACCCATACAACTATACTTTTTTTAAATATACACAATTTATAAGTTTAATCTATCGATCATGATTTCTAATTAAAATTCAACTTTAATCGAATAAGATAATATAAATAATGCTCAAATAACATCATCAAAAATTCAAGATATCCTCAAACAACAACAATAACATAAATAGTATTCAAACAAAATTATAAAAATTGTTCTTAAACAATTATAAAAGTCAATAAGAAATCATAATAAGTACAAAAGGCTCCAAACAATTAAAATAAGTACAATTTATGAAGTTCTAATGTTTGTTGAAGTTGAACCACTCTCCATATTCTACAAAGCCAACAAAAAAAAAGAAAAAAAATTTAGGTTTGGGGAAAATGGAACTCAAGGTCGAGGGACTGAGGGAGGAAGGGTCAGATGAGTGTGTTGGTGATTTAGTGTGGGAAAACCTTAGGCCATAATGACACCGTTTTGTGAAGAAATTTTTTTAAAAAAAATTTTGTAATGTATTATATATATATAATACATTACATAAATTTTATATATATAGTGCGGGGCAGTGCGGGGTGGGGCGGGGCGGGGCAGGGCTTCCCCATCCCCAGACCCGCCCCTATCAAATTACCCATAAAATTACCCATCCCCATCCCCATACCCATTTTTTTGTCCCATACCCATACCCGAATGGGTAAAAAAACCGGGGCCCCATCGGGTCTGGGGCAAATTGCCATCCCTACTCTAAAGGATTGTTCTAATGAGTTGAATTTGAAAAAGAAAGGAGAGTCGAGCATAATTACCAATATAGTAGGGATTGGAGGAATAACTAGAAGTGGGAAGTGTTATCTTTCAGAAGAGGTAGTACGCCAAAAGAAAGAATAAAAGGGAAAGTTATGGTTGAAAGAAGAGATCAGATTCTAGCCAAAGGAAGAGATAATCAAGAGGGTTGCATTAAGGAGGAAGAGTTTTTGAAAATAATGAGATAAAGTGAGTATGATGTGGTCGACCAAATGAAGAAAACTCCAGCTTGTATTTCACTCTCATCTCTTATTATGAGTTTAGAGTCTAACAGAAGAGCCCTACAGAGAATTTTAGGTCAAGCTTAAGTCCATCCAGACATCACTCCAGAGAAGTTTGGAAATATAGTGAACTTTATCCGAAATGTCAGCATGATCTCTTTTATCTGACTAAGAACTTATGCCAAATGCAAGCAACCACACAAAGGCCCTTCACATTACTCTTAAATGTGAATGATATATGGTGGGAAAGGTTCTGATCGATAACGAGTTTGCCTTAAATGTACTTCCTCATTCAACCTTGATGCAACTACTGATAAACTCATATCTTATTCAAACTAGCAACATGGTGATGAAAGCCTTTGATGGTACCAGAAAGGAAGAGCTTGGGGATATCCCACTTCAACTGGAAATTGGGCCTAACAAGTTTGATGTCTCTTTTCAAGTAATGGACATCGAACCTGCTTACACAATGCTACTGGGAAGGTCATGGATACATGCTACTAGAGTAGTGTCATCTACTTTACACCAGAGGTTGAAGTATATTAATGATAGGAGCGTATGTTGAAAGGGAAGAGGAGATGCTTGTGAGCAAGCCCAGTTCTTTACCATACATAGAATTAGCAGAGCAATCACTTGAGTCTTCTTTTCAATCCTTGGAATTAGTCCAGTGCAATGAGAAGAGGTCACAAGGGAAAGGGGATGTTAACCAAGTGATTGCCAAAATTATGGAGAAGAATGGTTTTTCAGATTAGGAAAGGCTTGGGGGTCAATCTACAAGGCATTAATGCACCTATTTCACTTCCCGAGAATGTTGGCAAGCAAGGGTTAGGATATGAGCCATCAAAAGATGAGTTGCTAGGATTACAAGGAGATTGCCAAATGGGAGAAGCAAGAAGGATCCCTCATATTCAAGAGACCTTTACTCTTAGGCCTATGAATACCATGAATACCCTAGAAGGCCATCATGAGGGAAGCTATTGGATTTGGCCCTGCGGTGGTGAGGAACAATTGAACAACTGAGAGATGGAGCCAGTGCTAGACATAGTTCATTTTGAGTAATAATTGTCCATGTTGTTTTATTTTCGTGTGACTGAAGTCCAAAGTCATTTGAACTTTATAATGTATTGGACCATGTTTTATTTAAAAGTTTTAATGAAATAGTTTTTCATAAAGCTTTGTTACCTTTCTGTTTTCGTTTTTCGATACTTGTAATTTTATTCTTACTTTATTCTTCATTTGTTGATACTTGTCATGTTTTTAATCTCTCAGGATTTTTGTTAGCATGGATCCATTGTCCTAATATGAGGCTCCTATATGTTCGATAACTTATTCTCATATTGAATTTGATATTGATGGTTACAACTCTGATAAGGACATGAAGCTTTCTGGTAAATTTGCAAAAATGGTCGAGTCATCTAAAAAAGCAATAATCCCCCACGATGAACAAGTCTAGATCCTAAACTTGGGCATTGAAAATGAAAAAAAAGAATTGAAAATTGTTGATAACCTAGAAAGAAAAGAAATAGTCGCTCTCTTCAAAGAATACATAGATGTTTTCGATTGGTCCTATCAAGACATGCCTGGCCTCAATCATGATATTGTGTCTCATAAAATTTCTTTGAATCCCGATTGTAAACCAATTAAATAGAAGTTGAGGCGAATGAGGCCAAAAATGTCTAGCAAGGTAAAGAAAGAAGTAATCAAGCAAATAGAGGCTAGATTCTTAAAAGTGTCTACTTACCCATAATAGGTTGCTAATACAGTTCCAATGCCTAAGAAGGATGGTTAGGTGAGAATGTGTGTGGACTTTCAGGATTTGAACAGATCTAGTCCCAAAAATGACTTCCCTTTGCCTCATAAAGATGTGCTTATTGATAATACAACAAAAAACCATTGATACTCATTCACAGATGGATATTCGAGATATAATCAAATCTCAATGGCTTAGGAAGATAAAGAGAATACTACGTTTATTACTCACTGGGGCACATACTGCTATAGAGTAATGTCATTTAGGTTAAAGAATGCAGAGACTACTTATCAAAGGGCTATGGTCACATTGTTTCATGATATGATACACAAGGAGATTGAAGTGTACATGGATGACATGGTGGCTAAGTCGAAAGAAAGGGAAAGTCATGTGAATATACTTCAAAAGTTGTTTGAAAGGATGAGGAAATACAAACTAAGATTGAATCCCGCCAAGTGCACTTTTGGCACGACATCAGGAAAATTGTTAAGGTTTATTGTTAGTGAGCGAGAGAGTGAAATAGACCTATACAAAGTTTGAGCAATCCAGAAAATGCCACCTCTAAAATCAAAAAGAGAAGTTCAAAGTTTCCTTAGAAGGCTTAATTACATAGCAAGATTCATCTCCAATCTTGAGCAAATGGGATGAAAGGTCTTAGGGGGTCTTTGATAAAGTCAAAAAGTATTTACTCAATCCCCTAGTGCTAGTATCTCCGACCCCATGAAGGTAATTTATTTTATATTTGACTATGTTCCATGAGTCAATGGGGAGTGTGCTAGGGCAACACGATGAAACTAGAAGGAAGGAAAAGGGCTATTTATTACTTGAGTAAGAGGTTTACTGAGTATGAGACAAAATATGCCCTGGTAGAAAAGACTTGTTGTGCTCTAGTTTGGGTGGCTAGTAGTTCTGGAAATACATGCTATACCATACTACTTTGCTCATTTCCCATATGGATCCAATCAAGTTCATTTTTTAAAAGCCTTCTCTCTCAGGATGTTTAGCAAAATGACAAATTGTCTTTTCTGAGTATGATGTGGTGTATCTGACCATGAAGGCAGTAAAATGGAGTGTAATCGCTGATCAATTGACCGAAAGCCCCATTGATGATTACCAACCCATGAAATTCAAATTTCAAGACGAGGACATTCTTCCAATTGAAGAGAAGAATGAGGAAGAAGAAGCGAGATGAAAGATGTACTTTGATAAGGTGATAAATGTGTACGGGAAAAGAATAGGAGTTGTAATTGTGTCACCAAAAGGGAAGAAATTCCTTATAGTCATCAAGTTGAGATTTGATTGCACTAATAATGTGGCTAAATATGAAGCTTGTATGAGGGGTTTGCAAGCAACTTTGGATTTAAGAATTGACACTTTGAATATTTTTTGAGATTCTGCATTTATCATCTATTAGAGAAAGGAGAATGGCAAACTAGAGACTCAAATATGTACCAAAAATATCTGATAGAGTTGATTGAGAAATTTGAATATAGCAAATTTTCTCATTTAACTCGTGACAAAAATCAGTTTGTTGAGGCCTTTTGGCAAATTTGGCAGTAATGACCAAGCTCGATTGCGGAATAATGGTACAACCTATATAAGTGAAATTAGAAGATAAGCATGTCTGCTGTTTAAATGTAAAAGAAGAGCCTGATGACCATCCTTGGTATGATGATATCATACAATACATCAAACTCATAGAGTATCCAACTGGGGCAAATGAAAATTATAAAAAGACTATTCGACTTATGACACTAGGTTTCTTTTTGAGCGGATAGATTCTTTATAAGAGAAGTCATGATGGCACGCTCTTGCGGTGTGTTGATGCAAAGGAAGCCAATCATATTTTGAGCGGTGTTCATGATGGAATATGCGCTACTCATGCAAATGGTCATATGATGACTCAAAAATTCTTATGAGTTAGGTATTACTAGATGACAATAGAGAGAAATTGTATCAATTACTTCAGAAAGTCCCATCAATGCTAGATTTATTCCGATCGCACCAATGCTCCATCATTTCCTCTTCATAATCTAACAACACCTTAGCCATTCTTAATGTGAGGAATCGATGTGATAGGATCCATTAATCCAAAAGCTTCTAGTGGGCATCGTTTCATCTTGAAGGCAATTGGCTATTTCACAAAATGGGTGAAAGAAGCTTCATATGTGAAAGTGACCCAGAAGGCGGTTGTTAAATTCTTAAAGATGAACATTATTCGTTGATATGGGCAACCTGAGAGAATCATCACAGACAATGCTCCAAATTTGAATGGTGTTGAAATACAAAAGTTGTACAAGCAATTTACAATTAAGCATCACAATTCCTCACTCTATAGGCCACAAATGAATGGAGTTGTAGAGGCTGCTAATAAAAACATCAAGAAAATAATTGAGAAGATGGTAATAACTTACAAAGATTCACATGAGATGCTTCCTTAAGCATTGCATGCCTATTGTACAATTGTCTGATCTTCAATTGGGGCAATACCTTATTCTCTGGTATATGGTATGAAGTTGTTACTCCTATAGAAGTGGATATCCCTTCGCTTAGAGTTATGATGGAGACCGAGTTGGAAGAAGCGAAATGGGCGAGAGCTAGGTATGAGCAATTGAACATGATTGAAGAGAAGAGATTAACTGCTATTTGTCATGGACAACTATACCAACAAAGAATAGTTAGGGCCTTTAATAAGAAGGTTCGACCTCGAAAATTCCAATTAGGGGATTTGGTATTGAAAAAGATCCCACCACATCAAGAAGATGCTCGAGGAAAATGGGCCTCAACTCATGAGGAGCTATACATGGTTAAACATGCATTATTAGGCGGAGCATTAATCCTTACAAACATGGAAGGTCAAGAGCTTCCTAGGCTTAAAAATTCTAATGCAGTTAAAATATATTACTCATAAAAAAAAAAAAAGGCCCACAACACTGAAAAACCAAAAGGCCAACTTAGGCAAAAATTAGGGAGTAAAAAATAAATAAAAAAAGGCCCAATAGGCTGAAAACTTGAAAAGGTGGCTTAGGCAAAAATTAGGGCATAAAAAAGCTCGCCAGGCTGAAAACCTAAGAGGGTGGTTTAGGCAATGAGGGAAACATAGAATAATAGCAAAAGGCAAAGGTGAAGTTTGATTACATAGTGTAATTCATGAGAAAGTTGAGAAATTTGCATTCTAACATCAGAGGGGTAAATGTTCTCATTAGTCAAGTAAAAGTCTTATTCAATTCAATATGAGAATCACTCAAGTTTGACATTATGGAGCTAAAAACTAGGGTAATTTTTTGGATCCATGTGGCTTATGGATTCTTCATCTCGAACTACATGGGCTTTGATTCCTCTTCGAGGATACGTAGGCACCTACTTGGTAGGGCAAGTCCAATATCATAAAGTTTCTATATTGGGGCAAATTTGCCTTCCATGTATTAATGATAATCCTCCATTGATTTTGTTTCCTTAAAGAGTGTAATCTTTTACTTATTGTTACATAAAAGAAGTTGGTTCATTGAATTAATTTCTTTCTATTTTGCATTTGCTCCATTTTCTTAAAACTGTTGAATTATTGCTTTGAATAAAGTATGAGTGGATTTTTCATAATGGCATATTCAGTTATTCTTAAAGGGACCTCACTGACGGGGCTTTTAGACCTCAGGGGAATGCAAATTCCTAATCATAGCAGGGTTTCAGATCTAATAAAAAGTTAAAAGGGATATAAGAAGAAAAAGGATGAAAATCAAAGAAAGAGAAAAGGAAATAAACAAAGAAAAACTCCATGCAGTGTAGTCTAAAGAAGTTCAAGGTTATCATTTTTTGGATAAGAAAGCATATGGTTTCACGAAGACAAGAAAAATTAGAGGTCCGGCGGGAAAGACACACATGAACGAATTGACCTTTCGAAAGAGTAAATTTTGATTGAGTTGAATGACTCTCAAAAGAATCAATTATATTTTATCTCGATGCCATAAGGTATGTTTCGTATAGAATTTAAAGTTCTTGCTAATTTACAATTTCCTACCAATTCCCAAGCTTAAACCCTAGTTTTAAATTTTTTGTCAATTCCCAAGCTCGAACCTTAGTTTTAAATTTCCTATCAATTTAAAGTTCCTATCAATTTACAATTTCTTGCCAATTTAAATTTCCTACCAATGTTTAGGTTCAAATCCTCATTTTAAACTTTTTGCTAATTCCAAGGCTCGAACTCTGGTCTTAAATTTCCTACCAATTTAAAGTTCCGACCCAATTTACAATTTCCTGCGAATTCCTAAGGTCAAACTCTGCTTTTAAATTTTCTGCCAATTCCAAGCTTAAACCCTGGTTTTAATTTTTTTTGCCAATTCCTAGGCTTGAACCCTGGTTTTAAATTTCTTGCTAATTTTCAATTTCCTGCCAATTTAAATTTTCTTTCAATCTCTAAGCTCGAACCCTAGTTTTAAATTTCTTGCCAATTCTCAGGCTCGAACCCTAATTTTAAATTTCATGTCAATTTAAAGTTCCAGCCAATTTACAATTCTAGCCAATTTAACTTATCTGCCAATTTAAAGTTTTTGCTAATTTACAACGCCCTGGATGTTTTAAATTGCTTGCTGATGAGCTGCCGAGGCTCCTCAAATTACTTAAAGTTTAAGGTCAGTTCCTAAGTTATTTGCAGCAAAGGGCAGCCCTAAGTCGAACCTAAGGATTGTTCTATTTGGTGAATCATATTGAGAAGCATATAAACAGGGGGGTTGTGTTTGTTTATGTGATTAACAAAAATTAATTGAAAGTGGTAAATTTTGAGAGAAAGAAACCAATCCAAGTCTTAACTAATTCTGATTTTGATTCATCCTTGATTTCTAAGGATCCATTTAATTATTAATCATGTTCTTGGCCTTTAAAACATATCAAGAAGCCTCTCAATGTTCTATGGATGTCTACTGGTTAAGCAACCAGAATTCGGTTCAACAAGGGACTAAATGAATTAAGCAAACATTCAAGTCCAGTTTAACCTAAGTCCTGAATCCAGCCAAGGTAATTAATCCGTCCAAGCTTAGAACCATTAATTAACCATACAATCCTCTTTTATCACATGCAAACAGAATATGAACACATGAATAATCCAATCCGAATTAAGCAATTCAAACAGAATATTTCAGAGGATTGAAAGAACTTGATTAACAACTAAAATGAAGAACAACAACACATAATCTCAAAATCAATAATCAGAATAGCAAAACCTGGATTGATATGATGGATTAGCCCTCCATGAACAAGAAGAGCTGAGTTCTTACAAAATATCTAAGAGAAAACTTAAGAGCTAAGGAAAGCTTGAAAGCTGTCTAAAATATCTAAAGACTTCATTCTGAATTTCAGCTGCGCCCTCTTGCTGATATAGACCTCCAAATTTACATGCACACCCAAATTGCCCTTAGGGCACACTTGTTCCCATGGGCCTTAGCTTCAATTGGGCTTTGGTTTGGGCCCATTTGGACTTGTCATGAGGAAGTTAGGCCCATTTAAGTGGCAGAAGGTGTCTGGAACCGTCAGCTAACTTGCACAGCAAATAAGACCATCTTCAACATAAAATATGGTGAACCGGTCTTCATATCAATTGAAGCTCTGTCTGTTAGCTTTCCAATGGTACCAGTTTCAGGTCCATATGACATTCACAACTCAAGTTATGACCCAAATACTGCATGTAGGTCAGGATCCTGCGACAGCATGTCTTCTCTGGCTTCCAGGCTGCATATGACCTTCTGAACGTCCGAATTAGCTTTGGAGCCGTGAAAGAAAGTTGTAGAAAATTCTCTCAGCTTTCCAACAAGGTATGACTCGAAATTTTTAGACATCCAGAACTCAAGATATGCATGAAACACAGAGACAGCATATAATGCCCAGTATTGCTGGAAATTGCAATTAAGCATAAATGGATCCAAAGTCATGAAATGAGGTCTAAGTCTATGCAATTCAGCCCAAAAGAGGTTTAAAAAACTAAGTATGAGGGATAACTATTATATAAAAAGTGTGTTCATCACTTGCTATTCTTTAGATTCAAGCACTAGCACTTAATATTTTGTTTTTCAAAAAAAATACTTGTATTTTATCTTTACATGTTTCCAATACGAAAACGTGAAAAGCAAGAGCTTAACACATTGTTCTAATAGAAAACATGTAAAGATGGGCAACTGTAGACATCATTTTTTGTTTGGGTAAGTTTTTGTTTTAGTCACACCAAAAATGCATGCATGCATCACTTTAAAAGTTTTGTGCTCTTGGACTTGGATTTGGAAAATTTCATCTTTGCAAAATTCATATGTGTAGTCCAACTTTTCTATTAGGCCCAATTGGTCCATTTGTTATTTATAGTAATTTTTTTTTTTCATTTTGTAAATTTAAAGTACTTTTCTTAAAAAATAAAAAAAAATGTTAGTAAATAAGTTACAAAAAAAAATAGTTTTGCTTTTGCATCCTAAAATCTACTTAGATTAAGGAGAATGCAAGGGAAAGTCTGCCTATGTTTTGATTGGTCCAAAATCTCTATGTGGCATAAGGATATTTTGGGGAAAAGGGAAAATTTTGAAGTAAAAGAAAAGATAATTAGAACCGGATAGAGAGAGGAAATAGAGAGGAAAATGAGTGAGAGAGTAGGAAAGTGAGAGGAAGGTGAAGGAAAGAGAAAAGGAAAGTGCTAGGAAATTTCATGGGGTAGAACCAAATACAAAGAGAGAGTTNAAAAAAAAAAAAAAAAAAAAAAAAAAAAAAAACAAAAACAAAAACAAAAACAAAAACAAAGGAGAGACTATCGTGTAAGAGAATAGAGGAAAAAAAGAGCAAAAGAGAGAAAGCTATAGAGGAGAGAAAAAAGCAGAGAAAGCAAGGAAAAGGGAGAAAGGGAGCTTGTAGATCAAGAAGGAAGAAGAATTCGAGTTTGATTTTCAAAGCTTAAAGATTCATAAATGAGTTTGAGCTCCAACAAGCGTAATCTCAATTCCTTTTAGCTTTTATCCTCCTATAGAACTTGCCTTTTCCTATGATTCTAGTTCCAAGTGAGTATGCTCTGTTTTTCTTAGTTTCCTTTGAATGCCTATTCGGATGGGTTTTGTAGTGTCATTCTATTGTGGTTTTTATGGTTTGGAATGCTCATCGTATCCAATATTTTTATTTGGTTCATGTTTTCAGTCATTTTTTTTATTTCATTTTGTTCATTTAAAGTTTGTTGATTATCTTGGTTTTCTCCATTTGGGTATATTGGTCACCGATTGGGAATCAATATATTTGAGATAATGGAGTTCTTCTTTTATTATTATGAAATTAGTTTAAAGGTATTTGAAGTGGGTTTAGTTTTCTAGTCTTTGTTTGTTCATTTCTCTAGTTATTATGATTGGGTAATTTTCTTAATAATGAAAGAAAAAATAATAATAAAAATGGTAGCATGAAAAGTGATGCCTGTTTGAATGGACTATTTCATTTGAGCTAGCTAAGGGTTTATTGTGAGTAGCTTATTAGCATTTTGACTCTTAGAATTTTCTTTGGATTTGTATCTTGAATTCAATGGTTGTTTTGAGTAGTTGATTAGTGTTTGAAGTCTTGGGGCTGGTTAGAAAGTTTTTTTTTTTTTTGGCTTATATTAGGTTGAATTATAATTCCCTGGATGTGTTATTATGTTTTGGGGTGGCTGTCATGGGTTATCAAGTGTTATTTTAAGGACAAATGAAAACTAGTTTATTGCTTTGCTTTGATTCCAAATGAGTGGTTGTTCTGTTGTATGTTTGCATGATTGTCTTTAATTTTAGAATTTGTTGAAGCTCTGATTTCAAGTGATGTTTTGATATATTTCCATTACTGCTTTGGTCTATTTTTTTATGAGGATCATGGCACCCAATCAAGAGACTCGTTATCCATGTCCGTGCATCTGACCACAAGAGCAAGAGCTAAAAGGATGCAAGAATCTTTGAACGGCTTGATTGAGAAGATCGAGACTCAAGGAGCATGTGTAGATGAAGATCAACGGCTTGTGAGTTTCATTTGGACTGAAAATGAGCTTGCTGAAGACAGGGCAGAATCTTGGGCACCATAAGCTCCAAAACCCGGTGCTATAGTGCCCCAAATGACTCATAATGGCTCTTAGGCAGAGCCTCAGGCGTTGTATCTAGCAAACAGCAAGCCAGGCACTACAGTGCTCTGTCAATTTATAGCTTAGAAAGTTTTGACCTAAAATGAGCATTTTGGTTAGTGGTTCCGAGCTTAGACCAACTATTTTGGGCCTAATTTATGAGCAATTACACTTAGGTTATTAATGTTATCCATTTTAGGACATTTAGCTGTTAGTTTGGGCTTCTTTAGGTTTTGTTTAAGGCCTTTGGCCCAATTAGACTTAGAATTATGTTTGTTTTCTTTTATAAGGTAGTTGACCCTTTTGAGGCAACATAACTTCAGAATACACATTTAAGTGAAAGTTGAGAGTTTTCTCCTACCTTGGTTCTTTGAAGAACTAGCAGAACTTATCAAGAACCCTAGTTCTTATGGCATTTAGAACTTATCAAGAACCCTAGGTTCTTGTGGTGTTCGATCCAAGACTTATCACTTACCTCCTATCCCTTCTTGAGTGTGGCATCTATATCCTTCTCTTTTCTTTTATTTTTGCGTGTTCTGAAATCTTTGAACTTGATTGGACGATTCTCGGGCAATTGGAATCTCTACCATTCAGGTTACCCCATAGGGATTCGCATCATTTGGTATCAAAACTCATGGTTCTAATCGAGATTTGATTTTCAATTTTCATTTTTTTTTTACTTCTGAAATTTGTTGTTTTATATGTTGCTTTGATGTTCTAGTTTATTGTTCTTCATTGTTCATCTTGATTCTTCCTTGATTTTGCTTTGAATTGCTTAAAAAAAAAATTCTGGGCAACTTTTCTTGAAACTTCCATTGAGTCCTATAACTGCCCTTAAGGTGGTGTTTGACATTTTTGGCTTTCAATTTTTTGTGGTTTTTCCATGCTTAATGCAATTTCTAGGCTATTGAACTATCTTGATCATCATTTGAGCTTGTAAGAAGCATGATTAAAATCATAGGATAAAAAACAAATTTCTGGGCAAGATTGATGAACATTCAAGGTGTTCTTGAGCAAATTTCTAGAAAATTCGTATAAAGTTTTTTTTTTTTTTTGGATTTGATCAAAAGAGTGAGATTAGTTGCTTCTTAAAGTTGTTTCTTGCTCATTGCATAGTCTTGATTGAGATTTCATCATTTTTTGCTTAAAATTGTGTTGAAAATGATTGGAACAAACCCATCATTTGGGAACAAAGGCGCCATAGCGCAGCGTCTGAAAGGAAAAAGCCTCAGCAGCCTAGTCTAGCACCGCAGCCCCTGTCCAATTTTCTATTTTTTTTTTCAATCTTGTTCCTTGTTGATTGTTGACTTTGCAATTTTTTTTGTGAATCAAATTGCTTTCTTGTTTGTAATCTTATTCGGTGTTGATTGCCATTGATCTTGTTCCTAATTGCTAAATTTTGTTTCTTTGATTCTTCATTTTGTTTGTTGTGCTAAACTCATTTCTTGAAATTCCTTTATGCTTGTGTCATGCTTGTTCTTTCTATGGGTGAGTGATTTGTTGTGGATATTTGTCACATTGACCTAAGCTCTTGATTTGCTCGTTAGTTCCACAAAAAACTAAGGAAGGAAAGTAAGAGTGGAAAAAGGAAAGAGTGTGAGATCATTAGACAATAAAAGCCACTAGTGAGTCAAACACGAGTTTGAGTGACATTTTTAAGTACAAACACATAAGGAATTGGTGAGGTTACTTTGTTAACAACTCTTTCAAGTTTTGAAATCATGGATAGAGGAAGTGAAGCAGGAAACTAAACTTTCACACTTCGTGCCATGAAACAACAATTTGCGAGAATGGACATGAGATTTGAAGAGTTGCATGATAGGATGGATAGATATGAGGATGATCTACCAAGGAGGCAGCCCCCTATAGTCCCCGAAGCAAGGAGGAGGAATAGGAGGGATGTTGAAGAGAATTTACAAAGGTAGCCACCTAGGGCACCCGAAGTAAGGAGAAAAAGTATGAGAGTTATTATGGAGGATGAGGAATATAGTGAGCAAAGCAACTCTGAAGGCTAAGACTGATTTGCTAAACATGATGGAGGAGGAAGGATGACAAGACATGCTCATGTGAATCATGACCTAAGTGATATATAAATGAAGATAAATGAAGATCCCATCTTATCAAGACTTCCACACTAGAGTCCTTGTCAATGAGAAGGTATGTAGAATGATATTGATGGTGGTAGTCCTATCAATGTTGCTAGCTCTACCTTAGTTGATAAGTTGTATTTACCTACTTTAAAGCATCCTAGACCCTATAAATTTCAATTGTTTGATGAATGTGAAGAGATTAGGGTGACTAGACAAGTGTTGGTATTATTTGCTATTGGGAGAGACAAGGATGAAGTCCTATGTGATGTAGTTCCCATGCATGCGGGACATATTCTTTTGGGTAGGTCATGTCAATATGATAGGTGTGTGAGCCATGATGAATTCATAAATAGATTCTCTTTTACCTTTAAAAAATGGCCCATTACTCTTGTACCCATGACTCTTAAGCAAGTTTAGCATTTCATTAAGGAGTTAAGTGAAGCTAGTGAGCTTATTTCTCTTAGCATTAATAAACTTGACCCTATTTTGCCTAGTGTTGTTGTCTCTGTTTTACAAGATTTTGGACATACTTTCCAACATCAAGTTGACTTCATTAGAGTCGGATTGAAGTAAGAAAGACAACCTCTTGCATGTTTTATCAAGAATCCAACTGGAGCTGCCCTAAATGACCATACATATGACATGGAGGTGTATGCCTTGGTGAAGGCGTTAGAGACTTGGCAACACTACCTTCTTCCCAAGAAGTTTGTGAGGGTGGTGAGGATCCATAACAATGCTCATAAGTTGGAACTATATAGTGAGTATGATTTAAATGCCTATTATAATGCAACTAATCGTTCTCCTATTGATGTAGGTGAAGATTCAAGGATGAATCTTTCTAAAGAAAGAGGGATGATGAGGATCATGACACCCAATCAAGAGACCCGTTATCCATATCCGTGGGTCCGATCAAAAGAGCAAGAGCTAAAAGGATGCAAGAAGCTTTGAATGGCTTAATTGAGAAGATCACAACTCAGGAGCAAGTGTGGACTAAGATCAAAGGCTTGTGAGCTTCATTTAGATTGAAAATGAGCTTGTTGAAGACAGGGTAGCATCTTGGGCACCATAGCCTCCGAAACTTGGCGCCGCAGTGCCCAAAATGACTCAGAATGGCTTCTAGGAAGAGCCTCCTGCTCCGCAATGCCCTACAATAGTGCCGCAACACCCAGCAGACATTAAGCAAGGTGCCGTAACGCCCTGTCAATTTATAGCTTAGCGAGTTTTGACCCAAAACGATCGTTTTGGTTAATGGCTCCGAACTTGGACCAACTTTTAGCCATTTTGGGCCTAATTTACGAGCAATTACACTTAGGTTATTAATGTTATCTATTTTGGGACATTTAGCTATTAGATTTGTTTTCTTTTATAATGGAGTTGACCCTCTTATGGCAACATAACTTCATAATACACATTTGAACAAAAGTTAAGAGTTGTCTCCTACCTTGGTTCTTTGAAGAACTAGCAGAATTTATCAAGAACCCTAGTTCTTGTGGTATTCGAAACTTATCAAGAACCCTAGGCTCTTGTGGCGTTCGATTCAAGACTTATCACTCAACCCCTTTCCCCTCTTGAATGTGGCGTCTATATCCTTCTTTTTTCTTTGATTTTTGTGTGTTATGAAGTCTTCGAACTTGATTGGACAATTCTCGAGCGATTAGAATCTCTACCATTTAGGTTACCCCATAGGAATTCACATCAATTTTGCACTGCTATTCTGTTATATTTCACTGCTATTTTTTGGTGTGATTTTCGCCACTGCTTTGCTTCTTTTTATCTGTCATCTATGAACTATTCTTGACATGTATCCAGGTGTATATTTTGCTATTCTCTTGGTGCATTTTCTTGATGTTCTAGAGTATTTTTCTTATACTATCTAGTGCATTTTTCTCTTATCTTGGTGCATTTTCTCATGCTTTCTGGTGCATCTTTACTGCTGTTGTTCTTTCCTTTTATTTGTGTTTGTTTAAGAGTTGCAAGTATCATACATATATTATGTTGCTGTGTTGGTTCTTCCTTGTTATTTGTATTGTATTTTGACTACTCTCCCCATACCTTGAGGGCTGTTACATGTGGAATTATGCTGGTTTTTTTTTTTTATCTTGGTAACATGTATGAAAAGTTTTATCTCTTTATTATGTAAAGTTTTGCACTTGTATTCGGCTGCTTTGGGAAAGTTGCTGATTATTGATGGACTTTTTCCGGCAAGTGTACCAAGTCACACAAGTAGTAATAGATGAATAGAGTATCGTCCTTAGGATTAACGCAAGCAACTACCAATTTCTCTAATACTAGTTCTATTTGGAAGAATAAACACTTTGGATTGAAGGCAGCCTAAAAATTACTACTGTAATTAACTAAGTAACAAAACTCAAATGATTACGTAAATAACTTAAATAGCAATTTAACTGTGAGATTGATGATAAGAATGAGAAGGATAGGGGTTGATTTCATTCCTTGCAAATTCGGTTACTTCATAGACAAAGTAACCTTTGGATCAATACTGAACTAATCATTCCAGTTACAATTCCTTTGCTATTGGAGACTTTCCCTAATGTGATTGAACCCAATCCCTTGGTGAAACAATCCTCCCTATCCCAATTAATTGCCCAATTCCTTGACACAATTAACTTGTCTAAGTGATCGAGCTCTAGGAAATTAATTCAAGACCATATAAACTAAGTTATCTATTCCTAGATTAACTCAATTCATAACAGAATTCACAGAAGCATATTCGCATCTCACTATTCCTAGCATCAAAATGAATCTTTAACCTATTCAAATGGAGGCCAGTCATTCAAATACATTAATAACAGTAAATTCCATTCAACAATAGAATTGTACTAAAATAAGTTCATTTAGTCTTGAAACCTCATTACAAATGAATTACATCAAACCCTTAACACTAAGAGTTTAGCTACTCATGACTGAATTCAATAACATTAAACAGATAAAATTAAACATAGGATGAAAAGAAGGAAAACTATTTGTAGATCGAGTCTCAATTGTCCCTCCTCGTGCTCCAGCTCCTCTCCTCATTTTCTTCCCAAGTACAGCCTCCTAATCCCCTGCATCAGATTCTTATTTATACTTATGTGGAATTAGGTCTTCTTATCAGAAATAGCTTGAACACGGCTTTGACACTGCCGTGTCTTATTTCAGAACTTGGGCGTGTCACTTAAGGTGCTTTCTTGGTCGAACACGGGACCAGACACAGCCGTGTTCTTCTCTTGTCTCTGCCCGTGTTCCTTAGACATGGTCCGTGCGTCTCCTTGCTCTAGGCATGTTCTCCATTTGTACATTCTGCCTGCTTGACACAGCTTCACACACGACCATGTCTGATTTTGTCTTGGCCGTGTTTGTCAATAAGCTTGAGCAGCAGCTTCTAGGGGTAGACACGGGGGAAACACGGCTGTGTGCATGCCCGTGTCCTTATCAAAACTTCATATGAGACTGGTTTCCTTGCACTTTGCTTCTTGGATTGCTTCCAAATTCTCCCTTTTGCATGATCAGACATATTAGTACCTGATAATATCAATCCATGGGTTAAATACCATGTTTAGTGAGAATTTATTCATAATACAAGCAGGAATTCAATATTAAAGCATGGTTTTTACAGTCCTAAAAGACAAGTATCAATTATTTTAGGGCTGCTTCTTCATTTGCCTATGTGTTCTCATGATTTGATCATTTTTACATTTAGGCCAGAAGAATCAAAATACCTATTCTCGGTTTTGTCAGTCTCCACTGGTAGCACTCAATTTTTTTGTCATAGGTGGAGCTGTGGGGCTCCTATTTGAGTGATTTTTGTCCAATTAGAACCAGGAGGTGTATGCCTCTCATGTGTAATTCTTTTTCCCTTGCTCCCAGTTTTAATTTGAATATGGCTATTTTTCTTCGCTGTTGGGCTTTGTCAGTTTTCTCAGGCAGCCCCCAGTTTTTAAATTCTAAATGGAGCTACGGGGCTCCGATTTAAGTGATTTTTGACCCATTAGAACTGAGAGGTGTATAACTCTCATGAGTAAAATTTTCAAAGTAAAATTCCCTTTTCCCTGCTCCCCGTTTTATTCTGAATATGGCTTTTTTTCTGCATTATTTTTCTGTCAATTTTCTCTGGCAGCCCTCTTTTTTAAGTTTCTAAATGAAGCTATAGAGCTCTGTTTTGTATGATTATTGTCTTATTAGAACTTCAATACATGTGTCTTCGAGGTGAGCGATTTTCATAATTTTTGCATATCTTCTATGCTCCCAATTCTAATTTGAACGTGACAGTTTTGACTCAAAATTGATATTAGTGTTTTGCATGAAAAGAGCAAGTTGGATGCTATTTTTCTAGCTGTATTTTCAGGCTGTTTATCTTGCCTAAATTGATTTGTCTTGATCTAGTTGTGGGGCTGTCCTAATGGGTTATTTTACTCTCTTTTTTTTTGGGTTTAAAGTAGTAACTGTTTTGGGTTTATTTCTCATGCATTGTTTGCACCATTCTAAAGGCATTTCTTAGGGTTCGATTGTGTGTTCTTAAATGAATTTGGTTTATTCCATTTGAAGCATGTGGAGATTAAATGTGAGGGTCACTTAGATAGATTCCTTTTAAGTCATAAGTATTGACTAACTTGTGTTTTGGTGTATTTTTTAGCATCTTCGCATATGACTTATGATGATTATAAGTGTAAGCAAATTGAAGGGTCCAACTAGAGGATACTTAGCGGCAAGCTTGGAGCAAGATGATGTTTTTTTTATCTTACTTTATTTTGGATCTAATTTAATATTTTTTATAACTAGATTTTGAGACAAGGAGTAGCAATATTGTAAATTCATGCATTTGCATTCATTTAGAGTTTTAATTGTATTCAGTGTAGTATCCACAGGTCCCTTATTATGGAGGGATAGGGTGATCTATTTGCATATTATGTGACCCACTATATCGTTTCGAGGTAAGGATAAGCGCCCTCGGAGAATGTCATATGTGAGGAACATGTAGAACGATATAGGGCACGTTAGTTGCATGTATTTCACGTTAAAATTCACTGTTGGTATTTTTATTTTTTATTCATTTATGTAGTTTATTTGAGAGATGAATAAAATATATTTTTGGCAATATTATGTTCGCACAATTAATTTTGGATAACCATCGTTTAGACAGATCTTATGGGGTGCCTAACACCTTTTCTACACACAAAATGACTCCTAAACCATCTATGGTTCATAGACCAATTTTATTTAAAAATAAAAAAGGGTTTTTCCAGTTATTTTCCTGTTTCTAAAAATAATTGGTGGCAACTCCAAATTTTCTTTGAAAACTAATCTTTTTTCTAAGTCTTCCATCTATGTCGTGGCTACCTTTCGGGTATGTTGATAATTCTATAAAATAGAATTATTATAGCTCCAATTATGCTTTATCTGGCTAGTTCTTAAGTTATTTTGCATGAATGTGTATCATATTCTCTAGTTATTTATTAATCTTAGTTAGTGTCAAAGTTATTGGTTTTATTTAATTTCCTAGCATGTTTTTAACTCATTCACAATCTTTTTAGATTGCTCTTGAAGGTTAGAGCTTTAGGAGGTTGAAGAGGGAGCTAAACGTGACAAAAGAAGTGCTTGGATGCTTCTCTGGAGAGCCAACACCCAACGCCAGCATGGCAGAGAAGAACTTCGCTTCCCAGTGAGCTAGCACCCAGCGCCAGAACTCCAGCGGCCAGCGCCAGAATGTCCGAGAAGCCACAATCCCCCAGCGCCCAGCGCCAGCCATCCAGCAAATCAGAACCTTCCTTGTCTTCATTGGCCAGCGCCCAGCGCTGGCTTCATTGCTGAGGTGTCTTTTCTCTTATGTTTGGAGCTAACCTAGCTATAAAAGCAAAAGAAAGGAGGAAAGAATAAAAGATCCGGAGGAGAGCCATCAAGAACAAAGAAGAGAAAGGAGCTAGAGCACTTTTGGAGGATTCAACCCAGATTTCACCTAGTTTTTCTTCTCTTCTCTCTTAATGAACTCTATTTCTCTGTATTCCTCTGTTTTAGCTATGAGTAGCTAAACCCCCTTTAGTTAGGAGTTTGATGTAGCTAGGTTTTAGATGAAGTTTTATTGTTGAATGAAGTTATTTTGATGCAAGTCTCTTTGTTGGAGTAGATTTTACTGCTCTTAATGCCTTTAAATGCTTAGCTACCATTTGAATGGTTTATTGACTCGTGTTGATGCTAGGGATAGTAAGATATGAGTATGCTCTTGTAATTTCTACCATAAATCAAGTTAATCTAGGAATAGATAACTTAGTTTATGTGGTCTTGAATTAATTTCCTAGAGCTTAATCACCTAGACAAGTTAATTGTACCAAGGAATTGGGCAATTAGTTGGGATAGGGAGGATTGTTTCTCCAAGGGATTGGGTTCAATCAAATTAGGGAAATTGACCAACAACAAAGGATTTGTAGCTAAGATAATGTATTCTTCAGTAATTCAAAGGTTGTTTTGTCTATGAAATAACCGGAGTCCAAACCAAGTGAAATTAACCCCTAACTTTCTTTAATTCCTTATTAATCTCTTCAACCATAATTTCTGTCAAGGTTAAGATTTATTATCTAGCTTTAGTTATTTAATTGTTCATAATCATTTAGATATATCTTTCTCCAAATCAAAACCTTTATCATTCCAAATAGAATCATTGTTAGTCAAATTGGTACTTGCTAACGTCAAATCCCTGAGGACGATACTCTACTAACTTTTATACTACTTGTGTGGCCCGGTATACTTGCCGGTAGCAAAAATCCACATCATATGTTGTGACAACTATAATCAAAATTTAAAGCTTAAGCTCTAAAGAAGTGAATATGTACACCTAAAATGACAAGAAAGCTCATGGCCACAATTAGTAAAATGAGATCCGCAAGGGTACCATGCTGAAGTGATTAGAAGCTCATATTTCAACTATTAGCCTAACACAAATGTAAGAAACATAAACCAAGGAGCACATGAATCTTTCTTATCATCATGAACTAAAGTTCCCACCCCAAAAATACAACTTTTAAGAATTGATAACCTCAAATAAAATTCAAACAAGTCATTCACATAAGCAATGAGATTCAAGGACCAATGAGTAGATACTAAATTCATGAATTTTGCAATAACAAAAAAAAAAAAAAACACTGAACTAATGAAGACTAAAACCATGTAGGTAAATCAAGAATTTGAGCTCCAAAATTTCATGAGTAAGAATACATTTGCGTCCTTGAAAGATTCAAGATTTAACAAAATAGTCCACCATTTGGTAAGCCTATTAACAGGTGACAAAATTGATGATGTGTCACTGTTAACCACTTGTGTTGCACATTAAATTCCTAAGTGATACTATTTTAATGGCCAACATGGTTGTTGAGGTGGATGACAAGTATAAAAAAAAAATGAAAGAAAAAAGAAAAAGAAAAGAGGAACCAATAAACACCATCATTCCCTAGAGTGGGATTTAAGTTCTTTGAATCTTCCTTCCTTCTGTTGGCCCCATGGTTCTCCAACCCTAGTTTTGATGATAACAAATAGTCTTACTTATCACTAATCTTAATGTGTTTGTTCAAGTGTTTATTCTAAGTGAACAGGTTAAGTGATAAAATTGGATCTAAAACACAACTAGTTCCATAGTTTTAAGAACCAGCTCAAAGTTCAAAAACTAGATCTAGATGCTATTATGAAAGGCTCAAAATTTGTGGACCAATCAAGGTTGAAGCCCAATTCGTCTAGACCATTTAATGGACCTCAAAGATGTTGGAAGGAAGCCCATTTGAGCAATTTGAAATAAAGAAGAATTAGCAACAAGAAAAGAAACAAGTGCTATATAAGGAAATTATTTGAAAAGATGAGATTATTTCTCAATAAGAGATATGATCTCAAATCAAGTCATGAAGGCCTCAAATCAAGCAAGCAGAAGCCCAGCCCATTGGCAACGGTCATCTTCAATCTTATGCTATAAATTCGAAGACTCAATGTCTAGAAAACAAGAGAAGAGAATCCATTGAAACACTCGAAGAAAAAGCTTTGTGTCAGAAACTATTTATCTATCTCTTGTACCAAATTTGTACTACTTATGTGTAAATCCTTTGAGAGAGTTGTAAACTTGTGGGTGCCATATTCTTTCGATAATTTGTAACAGATTTCGTTGGGAAATCTGAGGAGTGACCTCTGTCTTTAAGCTTATTGTAACATAAAACTAGAAAGAGTTTTCTGGTTAAGCTTATTGTAAATACCAGTGTTGTATCGAAGCTTGGAGAAACTTGGACAAATAACCTTGATAGTAGAACCCCAGCCTTGGGAGAATAGAAGTAGGCTTTGTTTTGACCGAACCATTATAAAAATTATAGGCTCATACTCTATACCCATCTCTCTCTAATATTCTGCTTTATATGATCTACTGCTGCATAACTAGCTCTCTTATTATGTTCTTGTTAAGCTTATTGATTCTTGTCTTATAAATTGCTATATTCATATATGCAAGAATCTATCTCTTTTGTTTGATTAGATATCTGATTGATATTATGTGTTCTCGCATTTTGATTAATCTATGTTAAGAATTTTTGGGTTATTTTATAACTAGCTTTGAAACAAGTTTTGAGCATAAACTAGTTATTTCAGAAATTGTTTTAATCTATAATTCTGCATTATTAATTTTTATCTCCTATTCACCCCCCTCTCAGAAGCATACCTATACTCTCACCTTCCTCTACCTAAATCTGTAATTTCCTTCCTAAATCAGCGCCACCATGAGTGCAAATGTTAAAGCTCGAAATGTAAACAATGGAGGGAAAATTGTGCCACAATTGCAAAGGTAGTATGTGCTTGAGGTTAGCTGGAGTGTTACTACTAGCAGCTGCAGTGGGTGTAGTGCAAAGAACAACACTAGCAATCAAGTGCCATTTGAATGCCAATGTGGGCACAACTAGGGATGGCAATTTGCCCCAGACCCAATGGGGCCCCGGTTTTTTTACCCGTTCGGGTATGGGTATGGGGCAGAAAAATGGGTATGGAGATGGGGATGGGTAATTTTATGGGTAATTTGATAGGGGCGGGTCTGGGGATGGGGAAGCCCTGCCCCGCCCCGCACTGTATATAAATAATATATATATATATATAGAATACATTACATAAATTTTTTTAAAAAAATTTCTTCACAAAACGGCGTCATTATGGCCTAAGGTTTTCCCACACTAAATCACCAACACACTGACCTGACCCTTCCTCCTTCAGTCCCTCGACCTTGAGTTCTATTTTCCCCAAACCTAAATTTTTTTTCTTTTTTTTTTTTTGTTTTTTTTGTAGAATATGGAGAGTGGTTCAACTTCAACCAACATTAAAACTTCATAAATTGTACTTATTTTAATTGCTTGGAGCCTTTTGTACTTATTATGATTTCTTATTGACTTTTATAATTGTTTAAGAACAATTTTTATAATTTTGTTTAAATATTATTTATGTTATTGTTGTTGCTTGAGGATATCTTGAATTCTTAATGATGTTATTTGAGCATTATTTATATTATCTTGGTCGATTAAACTTGAATTTTAATTAAAAATCGTGATCGATAGATTAAACTTGTAAATTGTGTATATTTAAAAAAAGTATAGTTATATGAGTAAATGGAGGGGGCATGGGGCAGATGGGAATTTAGTGGGGCAGGGATGGGGATGCTGAAAAATCCTCGCCGGGGATGGGTCCGGGGATGGGGCATCCCCATGTTCTTCGGGGATGGGGACGGGGACTGCTTGCCCCGCCCCATCCCCGCCCCATTGCCATCCCTAGGCACAACCCATTGTTACTGACGTCGTGGACTGGAAAGAATTTTGGGTGTCCATTTTGGAGGTGTCTATTTTGGAAAGTCAATATATATATATACCTTTGAGTTTTTTACTAATTAAGTAACATCTTGTTTGATGTTGTCACAACGTACCTACACTGTCACAACATACTCGAGAGGTTGCCGCAACGCGGATGGCAGACTTGGAAAAAAGATTAATTTTCAAAGAAAATTTGGAGTCACCGCCAATTGTATTAAGAAAATTAGGAACAATTGAAAAACCGCTTTTGAAGTTTTTAAAAAATGGTCTACGAACCAGAGAGGGTTCAAGAGTCAGTTTATGTGTAGGGAATGTGTTAGGCACCCTACAATTAGATGTGGCAATCGGGCTGGGCTGGCCTGGCCCGACCCGGCCTTATTGGGCCATAGATAATTTTTGGGCTGGGCTGGACCGGCCCAAATTTAATTAGGCTAGTATATGGCTAGTCTAACCCAGCTCTATGGCGGGCTATCGGGCCAAAGGGCCAGCCCAACCCCAATATAAAAAATTATTTTTATTTTTTTTGTTTAAATGAAAGTATTTTGTATGTAAAAATATATAATAAAATTATATGTTATCTCTTTAATTTTCTTTCATTTAATATAATAGATTACATGATGAAAGACAACCTTTTTTTATATAAAAAAAAGATCTCTATTTTTTAATGAACATGAAATTTAATCATATATCTCATATTTGTGACTTCTAAACTTGTCATGATTCCAATAATATCACTATCTTATAATTGATTTTTCATGATGAAGATTTTTGTCCCATTAAAGATCAAGTAAAGCTTAGCATGCTCTAAATATCTTTTTTAATGAATTGAACCTTTTTAATTCTAAGAATTCTTCCTTAAAGATGTGGTAGTCAACCTTTCTTACAATAGTTGCATAAATAATAATACTTACATTATTTTTATATTTTAATTAGAAGAATTATACAAGTAATTTCATCTTAGTTTTACACAAAAAAAAAATTAAAAAAAACTCGGGCCGGGCTAAAATTAGCTCGATTTTTTGGGCTAACATTTTCGCAGCACAGCCCAGTACAACCCTAACACCGAGTTATATGGGCTGGCCCATCGAGCTGAGCCTATTTTTTTAGCTTTACCCACAATACTCGTCTAAAAGATAGTTATCTAAAAGTAATTATACAAACATAATATGGCCAAAAATATATTTTATTTATCTCTCAAATAATAAACTACACAGATGAATAAGAATATTGACTGTAAATTTAAACATGAAATGCATGCAACTAATGTGCCTTAAATCATTCCTCATGTTCCTAGCATATTACGCCCTTCAGGGTGGCGTTTATCCTTACCTAGGAACGATAGATTGGGCCACATGATATGTAGATGGATTGCCCTATCCCTCCATGATAAGCAAGGGGGTCTGTGGATATTACATCAAATACAATTAAAACTCTAAATAAATGCAAATACATGAGTTTAAAAATTATAGTACGGGAATTTAAATAGTTACAAAAATAAAAACAAAAGTAAAGTCCTCTCATATCCAACTTCAGCTCACTCCAAGATCGAGCCTTCTAACTTGTTGCCACTTACAACCTAACTCATAAACATTATTGGCAACAATTATCAAATGAGTTAATAAGGCCATGAGAAAAAGCATTAATTAAGGAAACATGTAAAAAATTGTTCAAGCATGGACAACCAAAAGGTTCTACTAAATAGCAAAGCAAATTGATGCAAGACAATGATGTACAAGAAATTTTAACACAATTCCCAATCAACCTTCAAAAATGCCTCAAGAACAGCAATAAAACACAAGCAAAATATTCCCAAAATAGTACCTAAATTATGCAAAACTATGTCTAAAAGAATCTCCTGACACAGCAGAAAGCAAGGGCAACTTTAGAAAAAACTAGGGAATGAATGCTAAGGAATTTTAATCTAAAATTTTTATATATTAAAGACGCATATCTCTTGGTTCTAACAAGACAAGAATAATTTAAAACAGAGCTCTATTGCTCAAATTAGACACAAAAAAATAAATGCTGCCAGAGACGACTGACAACTTGATAGTGCCAAACAACAGCCAAATTTAAATGAAAATTGGAAACATGGGAAAGGGAATTTGATTTTGAAATTTTTACATAAAAGAGGTGCACGTCTCCTAGTTCTAACAAACTAAGAATCACTCAAATTGGAACTCTATAGCTCTGTCTAGAAAAATAAAAACTGAGGGTTGTCAAAGAATATTGATAGACTAAAATGCACAATTCACAATCAAACCAAGTATTATCAATCAAGGAAATAACTGAAAATCCAAAATCAAAATTATTTCTATATCAACATCAAAAATTAAACTTAAATTTAGGAATCCAACATCATGGATATCCTAAAACAATAAGAATCAACCTCAAGCTCCATCAAACTGTATTATGATTCATAAATTCAGCATATTCATTCACACATAACAAATAGACAAATTATCCACCATTAATCCAAATATTAGTAGTAAAGATGGGAGAATAGGGCATAAATTACCCTTGTAGAATGAATTGGATGAAGATTCAGACATTATTCTCCCAAGCTCCTCTTCTCTCCCTCTTTCTTCTTCCATTTTCTCTCTTTTTCTCCCTTGCTCTCTTTAGCTATCTCTTTCTATTTTTCTCTTTTTCTTCTTTTTTTATTGATTCCCGTTGCTTCCCTCTTTTTTCCCTCGTTAACTATCTAAGCTTTTCTTTTGCTTTAATTTCCTTTTCTGTTGTTTTCTTTTATTCACTTATTCACTTAATGGAGATAAAGTACACTAACTTGGACCAATAAGAAATAAAAAAAATTCATTCAGTGTTTCTTCATTGGTCCTCGTAGATCTAGTGATGGAAGAAAAAGACTTCTCAAATTTTTTTAATTTATTATCCATTTACAAAAATCTAAAATACTAAAGAATTGGCCAAATGAAAAAATTGGGCTTAATAAAAAAAATTGGACTAGGCTAAGGTAGTAAGACTAAGATTTATTTTATTATAAAAGCCTAAATAAAATATAAAAAAAAATAAATGAATAATTAAGAACTTACATGTTTTCAAAAAATATTTTTTCAATGCATAATTTTTGTAAATTCAAAAGATACAATAACTCAAATTTCAAAAATATAATGTCCTAAATTTTGATTCTTTTTTTTCTTTTTGCTATATACCACGAAAAGCAGCTAGATAAAATATGGTGTCTACAATTTGCCCGTCTTTACATGTTTGCTATTTGAGAAACGTGAGAAACGGATGCTTTCAACTCCTCACGTAGGAAAAATATAAAGATAGTAGACAAGTATTTTATATGGAGAACCCAAAAGTCATAAGAAAATTTAAAAGCAGTGGGATCTTTCACCCAAGAGCCAGCAAAAAATTTAAAGTTATTGAGATCTTTCACCTAAGAGCCGACAAGAATTTAAAAGCATTTTCATCTTTCACCCGAAAGCCAATAAGAATTTAAAAGCACCAAGATCTTTCACCCAGGAGCAAACAAGAATTTAAAGGCACCGAGATCTTTCACCTTGGAGCTAACAAGAATTTAAAGGCATCAAAATCTTTCACCCGATAGCTGACAGGAAATTAAAAAATACTGAGATCTTTCACCCAGGAGCCGATAGGAAACTAAAGGCAACAAGATCTTTCACTTGGGAGTTGATAGGAAATTAAAGGCTTTAATGAACCTTCAGACCTTAACCAAAATGTGACGTAGATTAAAAATGTAAACTTTGACCGGACTGTCGAGCAAAGGAAATTACAAACCTCTGACAGACCATCAGACCTTGACATAACTATCAAGTAAATGCAAAGTGTAAACCTCAACCAGACTATCAAGTGAATGAAACTGAAATTGGCAGGAAATTTTAAAAACTCTAACAAACTGTTAGACCTTGACCGAACTATCAAGTAAATATAAAAAGGAAACCTCAACTAGATTGTCGAGTGAATAAACTAAAATTGGCAAGAAATTTTAAAAACTCTGACAGACCATCAGACTTTGACCGAGCTATCAAGTATATGCAAATAAAAACCTCGATTGAACTATCAAATGAATGAAACTGAAATTGGTAGGAAATTCTAAAAACTCTGATGGATCGTTAGACTTTGACCGAAATGTGAAGTATTTGCAAATGAAAACCTCGATTGGACTATTGAGTGAATGAAATTGAAATTTGGAAAGAAATTTAAAACCTTTGACAAATTGTCAAGTAAAATGCACATAAAAACCTTGACTAGATTGTCAAATTGATTGAAATGGTAATGCATGAGTTTTAATTTTTTTTCTCTTTCTTTCTCATCCTTTTCCTTTTTTTTTTTTTTTGTCTTTTCTTTTGGAGAACAAATCTCGACGAGCTTAAAAACCAAAAAATGTTGAATGAGTCTAAAAGTGCAGCATGACTTGCTTGCCCAAAGAAGATTTAGTCCAATCAAATTTTGCCCCAGTTTAGGTCTAATCCAAGGAACTGCTTTTTGCATGGACTTTTATCAATGTTAATCTTTCGTTAGGATCATGGTAATGTTTTAAGCTAGTCATTCAATTGTCAATGCTTGTCATGTTAATTAAGTATAAGCCACTCTTATTTTATTTGGAAAAAATTAATACAATGAGTCATATATTCAAGAAATGACAGAGTGGTGAAGAAATGATTCAAATGGACATAGCCTAGGCCTCTTGATTTATGCAAATGAACTTGTCAAGGAACAAGTTGTGCAAGAAATGAATTTTGGGCAACCAAAATTTGCCCCAGTGTTAAGCACTAGGGAGGATCATAGAGGTAAAAATTATAACATAGAGCCCTTATTTCAATGGTTATGACAACTTCCAAACTTGAAAAATGGAATTTTACTCTAGTGGCAAAGATTTGAAGATATTCCATTTGGAAAATTGCAATTGACACAAAAGAGATTTTCTTGAGTCAGACTTGATTTCAAATTCAATTTTGTTTTGAAAATAAAAAAATTTCAAAGAAAATATTTTTTTTATTTGCATAATTTATGGTTCTAGCAAATCAATCTTCAAGGAGGTCTTCAAAAGCCTATAATGTGGTCTTATGGTAAAATTCTTTTTTTCAGAATAAAAGGAATAAAGGCTCAAATTTTTTTGTCCTTTACTTTATTTCTCCATTTTTTCTTCAATGCCCAACTCCAATAGCATTTCATGCCAACATTCATTTACTAAGAGGATGCTCAAGGGTTGTAATGGGAGTTTTAAGGATGTAAGATATGACTAATGAAAGAAAATGTATAAAGGCCCAAACATTTGATGTTCGAACAACAATGAGGATCTGACTTTTGACAACTTGTGGTCTTCTAGTTTTTTATTTTCTTGTCACTTGGAATGCATTTCCTATTCCTTAACTATTTGGTGGGATTTTTTTTTTATTCTCCTTTTTTTTTATATTTGTCTTTCTTTTGGGAAAAAATTTTCTTCCCTCTTGGAGAGTTTTNTTTTTTTTTTTTTTTTTTTTTCTCTTTTGGAGAGTTTTCCTCTCTTTTGCAGTTCTTTTTCATTTTCACTTATTTTTTTGGCAAGTCAATTGAGGTTTTGAAGTCATCTTTAGCAAGTTGATTCTCATTGTACCTAGGATATGATTCTCATCAGGTATGGAAAAAAATTTAAAGCTTAAAGGGGTTACAAGGGATATGAAGTGTTTAGATAGAGAAAATGAAAATGATCCTTTTTGGCACTTGAATGTTGTCATGAAAGCTTGTTGGAGTTTTACCTTTCTCAAGGGAATTCATGAATCAGGGAATTAAGAAACAACTTACTTCTTCAAGCTTAAACGGGTAACTAAGGATACTCCGCAATGTTTGGAAGAACAAAAAAATGTCTTTGATCATTGAAAAAGTTTGCTTGAAAGCAATTTCCATCATTCTCTAGCTTCTCATATTTGTATCAATCACAATTTCTCAAAGGGAAGATTCGTGGAGGATTTTTTTTTTTGAAGGATTTTAAAGGAAAGCATTTGAAAGAGAATTAGAATAGAAAAGATGGTGCACAAGAACGTATGATCATTGCATCAATTAAGTCAAATAAAATAAGGTCTAAATGCAAAGTAGACTCTACTAGCCTTGGACTTCAGCTAGCTAGAGTATGATTGACATGACAAACATTTAACAATGAAAGATAAATTTGAAGCAAGTCCAAAACCCATATTCAAAGGGATGAAAAGAGCTTGAGAATAAAAGTTTCTTTTTTTTTTTCTTTCTTTTATGAACTTTTTTTTTGAATCCTTATGCGACAAAACTTGATTGGGCTCTTTTTCTTTGAGCAGAACATTGTAAAACAATTTTGAATCATATAGAATGGGAAAGTAAGATGAATGAAAAAGAAAAACATATGCATAACAAAAAAATGAAAACAAAACACTCAAGACTTGAGTTTAAGACATATGACATAAGAATACTTTTTGTTTTTTTTTTTTTATGGAATTGTTTTACAAATTGCAATGAGCTATTGACACTCATATTTTCAAAGTGAATGTGATAAAATGATGTAAAATGCTAATGTAAAAGAACATATGATTGTATTAGAAGGCTTATTTGGAAGGTACTAAGGCAAATAAATTTTCTCTTACTTTGAAAATGGAATGCATGCATATGCAAATGAGGAAAAATAAGACAAAAGCTATTTCATGGATCAAAAAGTTTCCAAAAGTAAAATGAGGTTTGGTACCTTTTATTTTTCTTATGGTGATGCAATGAGAAAATGTGATATGAGAGGGAATGAAAGCACATGAAGAAAGACTTATTCAAAATGAAGTGAGCTATTGAAACTCTTTTTTACTTTGAAAATAGAATGGATGAAAATTCAAATGAAGAAGAATACCGAAGATCCTTTCTACCAAAAAAAATTTCAAAACAGAAATGAGGCTTAAGGCCTTTCTTTTATTCAAACCAAGAAGCGTGAATATGCAAAGAAACGTGGAAGAAAAATGACTTCCCCTAATAAATTTTCTTTGAGGGAAATAAGGTGTTGGACCTCTTATTTTAATGTAGGAAAACATATGATAGACAAAACGAAAGAATGTTTCCCTATTGTCCTATGAACAGATTAGCCTAAGGCTCAGGATTTTTAACTTAGTGGCCAGGCACTAACCTTACACAGGTAAAATTCTAAGCTCAGTCTAACTATGCAGGGTTACTAGGTAGGTTTGTTATTCTAGATAGTCAAAGGTTCTCATATCACTCTCATCAACATAATGGAGAACATCGTCTTACTTGCATGAACAGACAAGGAGATAAACTCCCATGTTTATCCATGCCAGTAGGACGGGACATGATTTGAGTAAAAAAATTTGTGTAAGTCGCCAAAATATATTTCTTTAGGGACAATACTAGACTCCCTCTTAGTCTTAGGCAAACCTCAAGTCAGTAGGATGGGACATGATTTGAATGAAAATTTTTGTGTAAGACACCAAGAAATATATTTTTTGGGGACAATACTAGACTGGTGAACTTGGGCCCGATTATAGAGCCAGAAAATGTGAGGTAGCAATGTTGGTATATTATGTGTGCAGGGAAAACATACAAGCTTCAACCTAAATCTACCAATTGCAAAGAAAAACACACAATATATATATATATATATATATATATATATATATATATATATATATCCAATAAAATAATTTATCTTCATATACAAAAGCAAAATAGATAGTAAAGTAATAAATAAAACAAAACTAGGGATGAAGAAAATACATTAGGTCATCTCATACTCACATAACCAATTTCTTGGGCTCGACTCTCTAATTGTCACAATGCACCCGAGAGGTCACCACAACGCAGATTGTGGACTTGGAAAAACTATTAATTTTTAAAAAAAAAACTTGGAGTTGTCACCAATTGTATTAAGAAAATGGGAAACAATTGGAAAACTCTTTTTGAAGTTTTTAAAACATAGTACCAGAGAGGGTTCAAGAGTCAATTTGTGTGTGTGGAAGGTGTTAGATACCCCACAACATTGTTTAAAAGACGATTACCTGAAATTAATTGTGCGAACATAATATAACTAAAATTTTATTTTATTCATCCCTTAAACAATAAACTATATATATGAATAAGAATATTGACAGTAAATTTAAGCTTGAAATACATGCAATTAACGTGCCCTAAATCCTTCCACCCGTTCCTCACATATTGCGTCCTCTGGAGTGGTGCTTATCCTTACCTAAGAATGATAGAGTGAACCACTTGATATGGAGATGGATTGCCATATCCCTCAATAGTAAGTAAGGCTCATGTGGATACTACATCAAATACAATTAAAACCTTAAATGAATGCAAATGTATGAGTTTACAAATTATAGCACGAGAATTTAAATTGTTACATAAAACAAAACAAAAGTAAAGTCTTCTTATCTCCAACTCCACCTCACTCTAAGATCGAGCCTTCTAGCTTGTCACAACTTATAACCCAACTCACTATGGGTACCCTAAAATCATAAAAATCAATCTCAAATTTTATCAAACTATACTATGATTCGGAAATTCAGCACATTTATTCACACATAATAACAAATAGACAAATTATTCACCATCCAAATACCAGCAGTAAAGATGGGAGAATAAGGCAGAGATTACCCTTGTAGAATGAATTTGATAGAGATTCATACATTCTTCTCTCTTTTAGTTCCCTTCCTTTCTCTCGAGCACCTCTTCGCTCCTCCTTTTTTTCTTTTTCTTTTTTTCCATGTTTTCTCTTTTTCTCCCTTGCTTTCTTCAACTCTCTCTATATTTCCCTCATCTTCTTCTTCTTTTTTTGTTGATTCCCTTTGTTTCCCTCTTTTTTGTCTTGTTAACTGCTTAAGCTTTTCTTTTGCTTTAATTTCCTTTTCTCTTTTTTTTTTTTTATTCACTTCACTTAATAGAGATAAAGTACACTAACTTGTACCAATAGAGAATGAGAAAAATTAATTCCTTGTTCCCTCATTAGTCCTCTTAGATCTAGTGATGTAAAAAAAAATTCTCAATTTTTTATTTAGGAAAAAGTCTAAAAAACCCCCCTGAACTATACTCTTATTTCACTTTACCCCTATGCTTCAAAAACGTAGGAAAGACCTACTTTAACTACTAAAATGTGCATTTTACCCCCAAGACCCAGACGGACATCCAAAAATAGACGGAAAGAATCACGTGCTTGGCACGTGGAGCGTTTAATCTGGGCCATAGTGCAATTTATAAGGGTATAAATGAAATAAAATTATTAAAATGGGGTCAAAAAGTAATATTTAAAAAGTTTTGGGATCAAATTATAATATTAAAAAATTATCATCTTCAACCTCCAGCGGATACCCATTTCCAAAATTCAACCCGTTTTCAATCCATTTGGGTCTTCTTCATATCTCTCTTATTTCTCAACTAAAATTTGTAAATCATATATCATTTTAAAGCTTGTGAAATTTGCAACAACATTATGCTATTAGTTTTAAGATTGAAACTCAAAATGAAGCATGAAAAGCTAAAGGCAGCAGCAGTACATGTCACTCAATCCGGCCAATCAATAGTGAATTTCTCCAAATTCTTTGAGGGGTTTTGCGCAAAATTCGTTTTCTAACACTACCTAAGCAATTTCTTTTTTTAAATGGTTCAATCTTTTTCCAAATTCTTCAAGGGGTTTCGAAATTCATTTTCTAATACTACCTAAGCAAGTTTTGAGGATATTAGCTATGGTTTTTTGAGTTTCTAGCTACGATTTCACTTTTTCTCTTATTCCTCTCTAATTAAGAACAAATTTCTCCAAATTTTTTGAAGGATTTTGGAGTTCCTAGCTATGGTTTTCTGGCTTTATGGTTTTCTGAGTTTTGAGATTGCACGTACATGGCACGTGATTCTTTCCGTCCATTAATGGACGTCTATTTGGTATTTAGGGGTAAAACGCACATTTTCATAGTTGAAGAAAGTCTTTCCTACGTTTTTGAAGCATAGGGGGTAAAGTGTAATAAGAGTATAGTTCAGGGGGGGTTTTTAGAATTTTTCCTTTTATTTATTTATTATCCAGTTAGAAAAAATTTAAAATACCAAAGAATTGACCAAATGGGCGGTTGAATCAAAAATTGGACTAGGCTAAGGTAGTAAGACTATGATTTATTTTATTATAAAAGTCCAAATAAAATATAAAAAGAAATAAATCAAAAATTAAAAACTTACATGTTTTCAATAATTATTTTTTAATGCATAATTTTGACAAATTCAAAACATATAAGGCTAAAAGATGCAACCATTCTCCAAGAACTCTTAAACCTCAGCAATGAGCAAAAACTCTTGATCCTCCTGCCACTGAACCTACCAATAGAAGACGTTATGCTAGACAGTTATTTAAAAAGGGGGAGAGACCAAACATGGCCTCTAAGGTTGAGGCTACGTCTGCTGCACAAGACTCAGATAAGGGAATAACTTCAAGGGAACCACAATGTGAAAAGGACTGACGATGGAAACAGTCCACGTCTTCATCAAGTTTTGGCTCAAGCTCAACATAGGCTCCCCCTAGTACATGATGGAATGCAAACCTCAACTTCAAGACTTCTAGTTATCTGATCGGAATTATCGTTATCCAATTAAATTAAACCAAATCCTTAATAAAGAATACAATAAAGGGCTGATCTAGGAAGTCTCTCAGGAAATGCAATGACTAATTAACAACTTCAAGATTACTAACTGAGATTTTTGAACACAAATTATGTTACCAAATTGTATATTGTAGAATTAAACAAGGATTAATTCAATTGATAAAAACGTAACCTAGCTAGACATCTATCAAGAATTGGTTTGATTCATCCTAGAGTGAATATGATTAATCAAGTCTTAATGCAGCACTCCTAATTGAGTTTAGTCATAATCGAAATCTCTAATTATAACTCAGTGTTCATACTGAATTATCATTCAGAATTTGATTTAACCACATACATCACTAATCCTTGCAATCATACAGAATTAGTAATTAGTTGTTTAACCTAAAACCGAACATCAATTAGCACAAAGCTTCTTTGGATTCATGCAACAGATTAAAGATCAATCAATCTAAATTCTATTTCATACCTCAACATTAATAAAAATAATATAAATCTCCATAATCCATATAAAAACCAAGGCAATGCAGAAATCCATAGAAGAACAGAATTACATTAAACTTGAATCAAATAAATACAGAATCCCTAAATCAAAACAAATTCAATTAGGAGTCTAGCTTGGTTACAAAAATTCTACTCGTTCATGGTCATCAAATCTGAGCTCCAATGGAGAAGGAAAGCAATAAAACAGTGAGTCTCCAGAATGAACAAAAGAGGAAAAGAAAACTATCTACTAAAAATTGTCTAGTCTAGAATGCCAAAAACATCTGCCTCCTTAATCTACTTGTAACCCCCTAAATTAATTACACACCCATATTAACCCTAGGTTAGAATTAATCTCCTGGACCTTAGCTTTAATTGGGTCCCAGTTTGGGCTTAATTGGGCCTAGGATGAGAAAGTTAGACCCATTTAACTCTAAACAGCTCTCTGGACCCATCAGTTGACTTCAAGGAGAAATAGCACCATCAAAACTCCACATTTTGGAGAAGTGTTCTTCATAATAGTTGACTTTTTATGTCTATCCAATAATACTAGTTTCAGGTCTAGAAGACACCCACAACCCAAGTTATAGCTCAATCTCTTCATACAAGTCACGGTCCAATGACAGCATATCTGCTCTGATTTCTAAGCCAAAAATGACCTATTGGACATTTGAATTAGCTTTGGAGCTCTAAATCAAAGTTGTAAAGAATTCTCTCAGCTTTCCTAAAAGGTAAGATTCAAGATTATCAGATGTCTAGAACTCAAGTTATGCCCTAAAAACAGAGACAATGTAAAGTTCCTAGTAATACTGAAAAACACAATTAAGCCCAATTGGAAACCAACTAATGAAATGCTGCCCAAGCCCAATCAAATCAACTCAAAAGAGGTTTATGAGACTAAATATGAGGGTTAATTACTATATAAAAAATAATATTTATAACTATCAGGGATGAGTGTCCAATAGTGGATGGAATTGAAGAAATCTGATTCAGAGGACTCTGTTACCAGTTCTCAACAAATCAATCATCCAATGCGTATCTTAGCTTGGAACGTTAGGGGAGCTATAAGGCCAAATTTCAGAAGAGCCTTCAATGATCTTGTGACTAGGCACAACCCTTATGTCATGATCATTACTGAAACAAGAGTGGCAGACAACAAAGTTGAAGGAATCGTAAGGAATCTGGGGTTTGATGGCTTTGAAATAGTGGACTCCATTGGACTTTTTGAAGGCATTTGGCTTGTATGGCACTTAGACATGGTGGAGATAGACTTGCTGTGGAAAAACTTCCAAGGAATCCACGTATCAACAAAGGTAAATAACTCTATCTGCATTATTTCTGGTTTATATGCTAGCCCATATGTGCAACATAGAGTTTAGCTATTGGAAAACTTAAAGCAAATGGTCAGTGTTCATAATCTCCCATGGACCATCATAGGTGACCTTAATGAAATGTTATCCCATTCTAAAAAGTTAGGAAGGAACCCTATGTCTATCAATAGAGCCAAAAGATTTCAAGAGTGTCTGAATAACTGTGAGCTCATAAACTTAGGCTTTGTAGGACCTTCCTACACTTGGGTAAATAAATGAGATTCTGGCCACCTCATTAGAATTAGACTAGATAGAGCATGTTCCAATGCACTTTGGTTGAATAAATGGCCTGAATCAAAGCTCTTTCACCTCTCTAGCATCACTTCAGATTACTGCCTAATTTTGTTGCAAACTCAACCTTTACACTACACCTACCGTGACAAACCTTTCAGACTTGAACCCATGTGGTTTAACCACCCATTCTTCAAAGACCTAGTCAAACAGAATTGGCAAAATTTGAATGAAGATATATCTTCTTCTAATATCCAATTTGCTCTAAAAGTTGTAGAGTGGAACCAAAACACCTTTAGGAACATCTTTTTTCTAGAAAGAAATGCATTCTTGCCCGTATCAAAGGCATCCAACATGCCCTTAGTTCAAGAACTTCAGAATCTTTACTCAGATTGGAGAAGGAACTGTTTAAAGAATTCCTAGAGATCCTATAATCAGAGGAAGAGTTATGGGCAACAAAGTCTCGTGTAGATTGGTTGGCTCTAGGGGATTAAAACACAGTCTTTTTTCATGCCACCACCATCACCAGAAGGAGAGCAAACAGAATTTGCGGCCTGAAAGACTCAGTGGGAAACTAGATTTTTTAACCTCTAGAAATAAAAAAAATCTGATTTCAAACCACTTCAAAAACATCTTCATTGCTTCCCCTCGAAACTTTATTTTTTTTTTATCTAAATGCCAGCCTTTGTGGACAAAAAATCCAGCCCCATCAACTCCCCACTTCTGCCCCATCCATGGAGGAAATAAAAAAATGCTATGTTCCTTTAAACATTTCAAAGCACCTAGAATTGATAGTATCCATATGGGTTTTTACCAAAAAATTTGGGAAGACACCAATCCCACAATTATAAAAAATATTCAACTTTTTTTTTTTTTTTTTATCTTCAAACCTTCCCTCCCATTTGGAACCAAACACTCATCTCTCTTGTCCTTGAATGTGCCAACCTGGAATACATCAAACAATTCAGACCCATCAACTTGTGTAACTCTCATTATAAGATCTTGTCAAAAATTCTAGTGTCTCGACTTAGACCTCTGTTTCTGGACCTTATATCATCACTTTAAGGTGTGTTCATTCCAGGAAGGAAACCCATTGAAAATATCTTGGTAGCTCAAGAAACAATTCATACCATGAAAATAATATGGGGTAAATATGGCTGGATGGCAATCAAACTGGACCCAGACAAAGCATATGACAAGTTGAACTGGAAATTCATTAAAGTTGTTCTGCAAGAATTCAACTTTCTAGAATCATGGATCAAACTGATAATGGAACGCATATCTTCGGTGCAATCTTCAATGCTGATCAGTGGTAGTAAAACATACTTTTTCCAACTCTCCATAGGAATAAGACAAGGAGACCCACTTTCTCCTTACATCTTCATATTGTGTATGAAAATCCTCTAAAAAATGATTCACTTGGAAGTAGGGAAGGAAATTTAAAAATCTTTTGGCTTCAGTGGATTAGATTTTGCAATATCACACATGCTCTATGCAGATGATATAATTTTATTTGCTCAAGCAAAGGAATCCAGTGCTAAAAGTATTGTAAAAACTCTTAAGTTTTTGGAGAGGTCTCGAGACTAAAAATAAGTAGCTTCAAATCCCAAATCTGGTTCTCACCAGCAGTTGCATCAGACGAAGATAAAAAAAAATCCAAAGACGCCTTCCTTACTCTTCCTCAAATCAATTAGGAAGATATATTGGGTTCCCTCTAGGCATAGACAAAGCCTCGAAAGAACATTTTCATTTTAAATGGGATAAAGTCCAAGAGAAACAAAGAGGTTTGCAAAGAAAGTTGCTATCTCATGCAGGTAGGCTCACCTTGGCCAAATCAGTTGTTATAGCTATCTCAACATACTACATGCAAGGAGTCTCACTGTCTGCTTCACTCTATAATTCCCTTGACAAAGTGTGTAGACACTTCATATAGGGTAAGACATAAAATAGAAACAAGCTATACCTACACCTAGTGGGATGAGAAAAAATAACCAAACACAAAAGCAAGGAGGATTGAGTATTAGAAAAGCAAAATGTAGAAACATTGCTTTTATGGCCAAGCTTAGATGGAAGATAGACAAAGAACTGAACAACATAAGGATGAAATGCATGAAGGCTAGATACAGACAATATCTATCAAGAAGATTTGTTAAAAAATCCATCATGCGGAAAAGCCTCCATCATGGAGAAGAATACTACAAAAAGGGAAAGAAGTGGACCATAAGCAATAGGCGAAAAGTTCATTTCTAGACAGACATCTAGTTGGATTTAGGCAACCTTCGCAACATTATTGAAGGCCCTTTACCAAAAGATGAGGAAACAAGGCTAGTCAGCAGCACTCATTTGAATGGAGAGTGGTCTTTCCATGAAATTCCTTTTGAACTCCCTCCAAATGTTATTGAGTGTATTAGAGCTTGTCCCACAAGCTGTCTCAATCCCAAACCAGACAAAACAATATGGGAAGGTGGTAAAACTAGAGAATTCAACTTGTCCATTGCTTATTCACTAGTTGACCTACAGTTCACCATCCCTCTAGACCCAAACCCAGGTTGGGCTTGGAAAACCAATTGTCATGTTAGAATTCAGAATTTTCTTTGGCTAGCTGCCCTTGAAAAACTTCCTTACAAGTCTATGTTATGCTCCAAAAAGATCATTCCATCTTTAGCATGCACATTACTTAACAAACAACCAGAAACTATTCCTCACCTTCTAAAGGACTATTCCGTCAATGTTTTAAAAACCGGACCGAACCGGACGGTCTGACCGATTGGACCGGTGCCTGGTTAGGATACCGGCTCGGTTTATAGGGGAAAACCGTTTGGGCGGTTAAACCGGTGTGAACCGGTGAGAGCCGGTAAAACCACTGAACCGGTACCGGTTTGCAATAACCGGACGGTTCAAAGATGGCATTTTAAAACACACAAAAAACTCCATTACGACGTCATTTTCATTCCCATTCTTCAGTTTTTCCCCATTCCCTTCTTCTCCTCCCTCCATTCTTTCAGAAACTCAGCCATAAATCCATAATCTCCCTCAGTGACTCAGTCCCTCCATTCTGTCAGCGACTCAGCTCGGCGGACTGCGTTCTTCCCCTTCCGGCGCCGGTGAGATCATCGTACCCAAAATGTTGTTGGTATGAACTTGTTACTTTGAATGTTAACCTTTTTCCTTTTCACCGAATACTCGTACCCAAGAATATGTATCCAGATTTTTGTTTCTTTCTCATAACTAATTTATCGGTTAAAATGTTCAATTTTTAGGGCATTCAATCTTATTAATTGATCAGTCTCTCTAATCCCAGAAGATATTTTGTTTTAAATTAAACTTTTCAAGTGTTTATACGATTTTTCAAGAATTCCTTGGGGGGTATATGCAATGCAAGTAAAATGACTTGTTGCCGGTTATAATTCATTCTACTTATACCCATTTATTGAATAGAAGAAAATGGTCTTAATAGGATGCTTGTGCTAATATAGAATACGAAGCAGGTCTGGCACTTACTTGAGTTCTTTGTGCTTCTTGGCTCAAGGGAGCCTTATGGGAATTGGGTCTTGATAAATAGTGTCTAGAATACAATAGAGGCTTGACAATTGAAGAAAAATATATCAGAATTGGTCTTCTTTCTAGGATCACCAATTTGATATTCTCTCTTGATTCAATAATTTGATTGTTTGATGGTTTTAGTGTTAGCTATATTTGACATTTTGAACCAATGTTATTTTGAGCTACATTCCTGTGGTTCAAACTCTGATTTTTGTTATGCAAATCTAATGGTCTTGGCTTTAATGGAGTTTACTGTAAGTTTGTTTTTTTATCTTTCTTTTCCACTATTATCAAATTTCGGTAATCTATCTTTGCAAAGCTCTGTTTTTCCTGTTGACATGCTGACTTGATGACTTCTAAGTTGATAATTATTTCATTTTGTTGATTGCCTTTAATGTTAATTATCATACTTCTCATTAGTTATCATGCTACTTTTGAATTGATTTCTGATCATTGTATACCTGTTCCTTTTTCTTTTTTGGTACTTGCCTTATATTCTATTTAAGCTTAGAAATCCAGAATGCTCTTCCTGTTTGTATATCATGTTGTTTTATTCCTTTTGTTTTATTCCTAGGTGAGAAAGGAAGGAGAATAAGGGAGCTCAATTTGAGGACTTGCTGTATAGAGGTATTTTATGCAATTACTGAATTTGATATATGTTATGTCTATTAATTCATGATTGTGACTGGTACTTGGTAAAATAGGATGAGGTTTATCTGAGTGAAAAGTTATTGCTTTTATATGGAAGCATTAAACTTAAGTACCTCAAGGTATTCTAATGAATCTTGTCTGAATCTTATATTAATGCACCTCACTCTTTGACAATTCTGTTTGTTTTCTAATGCATTTTGCATCTGTTTATTTTTTTTAATTTTAGTAACCTATTTTAATTGTGTTAGACTGCTATCAACAAAATAATTTATTTTTAGTTTTCATGCAATAGAAATAGAAATTAGTTTGATCTAGATTGCAGTTCTCATTGTTTAGCACCACATTCATATCAAGTGTCAATAGTTTTGATCTATACCTATAGATAATTATGTTGAACTTAGCTACCCTCATTTTTCCAATTGATTTCTGATGATACTCCAATCAGCTGCATGTTGCTTTGCTCTCTGTACTGTAGTATCCAAACAAGGGTGTCCATTGGACAGGTGTCTACCTACTTAGGCTATAATTCCATTGTTTTGGTTAGTAATAGTAGTATGGCAGATTTGGAGAGGTTGAAAGTTTGAAACTGAGCTATACGAATTTAAAAATGTTGGTTTGATAAGTTGAAAGATTAACTTGCAGATCATGCTTAAGACCACTCTAAGTCTGATATGCACTCTTGAGAATGAATTCATTAATTGGGTTTTATTGTATGAATTGAATAATTCTTTGTAATTTTTAAATATTGAGTTTGTCTTTTAAATGAAGATATATATTGCAGTTTTCTAAAGTTGGCATTATTTCTAAACAATTGCAAACATCCAGCAGCAGAACAAAGCAAAGAAGCTGCAGAATCCACAAAGAGCATAATCATTTGAGTGAATACAATGATTTCACAAGTGCTCACAGGTACTCTTTATCTTTTCCTCATGCATATTTGATATTAATTTTGAAAAAGCTTATACATTCTGAAAAAGCTTACAACTTTTGTAATTTTTTTCCTCTTGCTCTGTGATGTTATAGCAGCATATGGGATATCTTCATGACCTTTTTTTTTTTTTGTTTTGCTTGGTTTGTCTATGTGAATGAGTGACATTTTTAAAATGTCATTTGTTATTGCTTGAAGGCTAGTTGTTATTTTTTAATAAATTGTAAAATGAGTGTTTTTGCTTTGTATTATTGAAGATGGCATCCTCTGAACATAATTCAAATGTTACATCATCACAATCTCTTAGAGGAAAAGTTGATCCAGCATGGGAGCATCTCACTGAAATTTTAGATGGGAATAGAAAAGTACTTAAATGTATGTATTGTGATAAGTTGTTTAGAGGTGGAGGAATACACAGAATGAAACATCATCTTGCTGGAAAGGGTGTAGATATTAAGAAGTGTGATAAGGTGCCTTTTGATGTCTGCCATAAAATGTTAGAGAATTTGAAAGAAATTGAAGAAACCAAGAAGCAATCACAAAGTCAATGGGAAGACCATAATCCATATGAACCTAGTTGCATTCCTTTTGAGGGAGATACACCAGACTTGCAAGAGATTCTTACTCAACCTCCACCATCTCAATATAAAGGGAAAGAGATATCCACTTCTACTTCAGCACAAAAGGATAAACGAAAAACAAGTGGGTTGGATGGTTACTTTGCCCCAAGATCAACTCCTGGAGGTCAACCATCAATTAAGACTGCAATGGCAAGTAAGAAGTCTATCTATCAAGCTGATTTGGCTATTGCTAGCTTCTTCTTTGACACTTGTATCCCTATGAATGCTATCAATTCAATTTACTTTAAGCCCATGATAGATGCTATAGCAGCAATGGGTCCTGGTTATACAAGACCAAATTATCATGCATTGAGATGTAAGTTATTGCATGATTTAAAAAAGGAGGCTCAATTATTGCTTGAAACTTATAGAAGTACTTGGGATGAAACTGGTTGTACTATTATGGGTGATGATTGGCAGGACCAAAAGAATAGGCAACTAATTAATTTTCTTGTCTACTGTCCAAGGGGAGTGATTTTTGTTAGATCTGTTGATGCCTCTGATGTTGTTAAAGATGCTCAAACTATTTGCAATTTGTTTAAGGAGTTGGTTAATTTTGTTGAGCATAAGAATGTTGTACATTTGGTTACTGATAATGCAGCCAATTATAAGAAAGTAGGGAGATTGTTGACTGATGAGTATCCTAGTATCTTTTGGTCTCCTTGTGCTGCTCATTGCTTAAATTTGATATTATGTGACATTGGCAAGTTACAACATATGACTGATATAGCCTACCGTGCATCTTTGATTTCAAAGTTTGTTTACAATCATGCATTTTTGTTGGCTTGGCTAAGAAAAAGAGAATGATAGACTGAAATCATACATCCTGGGCCAACACGTTTTGCAACAACCTTCATTGCATTGAAAAGCATTGTTGAGCACAAGCATGATTTACAAGCTTTTGTGACTAGTAAAACTTTTAGACAATCTAGATACTACAAAGACCGAAAGGCAAAGGATGTTGTGGAAGTTGTTTTAGATGCAAGGTTTTGGACAAATTGTGAACTTATTGTTAAAGTTGTGGCACCACTTATTCGTATGCTAAGAATTGTGGATGGTGATGAGAAACCTTCACTTGGCTACGTTTATGATAGCATGTATAGGGCTAGAAAAGCTATCAATAATCTATTCATGAATAAGAAGGTTTTTTACAAGACCTATACAAGGATTATCAAGGTGAGGTGGGATAGGCAACTCCGTCAAAATGTGCATGCCGCTGCTTATTATTTGAATCCTGTGTTCTTTTATGATAAACAATACTTCTCAACCAAAATGGAAGTTATGAAAGGATTCATAGATATTGTGAGTGCAAAGGTGCCTTCTGGGAAGTCAAGTTTTTTAAAGGAATGTGAGTTGTATGAAAAAAAATTAGAGAGCTTTGCTCGGTCATATGCTGTTCAATCTTCCAAAACTATGAAGCCTGGTAAGATTTCAACACTAGCTTTTTGTGATATTCTTGTTTGATTATATGTTTTCGGTTGTGCTAATATATATATTTTTTAGATGAATGGTGGAAGTACTTTGGATATAGTGCTCCAACTCTAAAAAAGATGACTATTCAACTCTTGAGCCAAACCACATCTTTTTCGGGTTGTGAAAGAAATTGGAGTGTTTTTGAAAGAATACACTCCAAGAAAAGGAATAAGTTGGAGCATCAAAGATTAAATGATCTTGTCTATGTCCACTATAATTTGCGTTTGAAAAATAGGTATTTTATCAAATTCTTAATCTAATTTGATTTTTTTTTGCTAAAGTGTTATGATCAAATAATTTTTATTGATTTTATATTTTTCTTGAATTATAGGGCAAACAAAAAGAATATATTCTTTGACCCTATTGATTATGAGAGTATAAACAATAATGAATTTTGGGTCATGGAAGAAGATGACTCTCCAATTCTTGATTATAATGAATTGGAGAATATGCTTTATAATGATGAAGCAATTCCAATAGAAAATATTCAAAAGGAAGGAAACAATGAAGAGCAATTATGTCTTGAAGAAGGAGAATCACAACTTGGAGTTGAAAGTGGAGGAATTGACTTAGATTCAATTGGTATAACAAATAGTTATGAAAGTGGCAAGATTGATTTAAGTGAGGCACATGCTTGGTTCAACCAAAATCCTTCTCAATTTGAGAAGAATGCATGAAGATGACAAATGTGTTTGGTGAATTAAGTTTGTTTTATATATTTTGTTTTGAGATTTTGAGATTGAGATTATGGTTGTATTTGAATTGTAAGTTTGAGACTTGTGTTTGATTAAAAGTTATGATTATGTTACATGCTTATTCTTTGTGAATTAGTTTCAATAAATTTTAAATATTTTTCTTTGTTTTGTAGTCATTTTTTGTTATTTTATGAATAATATGTTTTATTATACTTATATTATAAATTTTTAAAAATATATTTTTAGTGTGACCGGTTCGACCGTTTGGTCCGACCGGTTATTTTTTGCCATATCAGTTTGATCACCGGTCCGATTTTTAAAACATTGTATTCCGTAACCAAACCCATTTGGAATTCCTTTCCTTTATGGAATGATTTAGATGACTTCTTTCTCTAGTTCAAGAATAACAATTTAAACATTGTTATCTCATCTAAAGGCATTCCTTTAAGTACCGTATTTGCATATATTTGTTTGTGCATATAGAACAGTAGGAACAAATGGGTCTTTGGAAACCAATATTTCTCAACCTTAGATACTCTAACCTTTGCAATTGGAAGAGTAGTTGAATTATTTCATTTGCAGCCCAAACCTTCATCAATATCTCAAAACCATGAAATACATATCAAGTGGAACTCACACCTTTGAACTGTATCAAGCTGAACACTGATGGGTCAGCTTTGTCAAACCTTGGTCCTATAAGTGCACGAGGGATCCATAGATATCATGAGGGAAATTGGATCATAGGCTTTTAAAAAAAGTGGGCTAGCTCACCAAACCTTGTTGAACTATGGGCAGTAACAAAAGGAATAAAATTAGCCACACATTTGAATGTCTCTAATTTGATCATAGAAGTTGACTCCACCTTTGTTGTAAATAGGCTAGAGAGAGAAGGTGACACTAACCATCATTTTTTTCTCACTGGTTGAATGTTGCAAGGATCTCCTTCAAATGATAACTCATTTTGAGATTCATCATGTCTTTAGAGAAGCAAATGGATGTGCAAATGCAATGGCAAAGGTAATTCACCAATTGACATCCACTTTTGAAACTTTTGATCACCCCTACCTTTTGTTAAACCTCCTTTATTCTCAGATAAAAAGAGGTGTATTAGCTCTACTTTAAGGGGAGATACTTTTGTTGGATGACTATAATCTTTTGTACTATGGTTGAAGACTTTATCTATCTATAAATTCCAGTTTAAACCAAAAAAAAAAAAAAAAAGGCTCATCATAAAAAAGTTTGTGTTTGTATAATGAAATCAATCATAGGTAGTACATAACCAAGAACAATAAGATCACATGGATAACAAGAACAAAATACTAAGTGGCCAATATTGCAAACAAATGACAAGAAAAAAATATTGAGTGGCCGATATTGCAAACAACATGAAAAATTACAAAGTTGTAGAGCAAAAGGAGAACAAAGCATAAGAGAATATACATACAGAGCTTAGAAGTCAATATTAGTGATAACTTAATTGTCAAATAGCTCAACAAGAGGACAAAATTAAATTTAAATGCTAGTCAATCGCCCAACCAAAAGGTTGGTCCTAAATCGTGAACATATTATAAATTAACTTATAAGGTAAACATAGTCTGCATATAGATGATACAAGCATTAAATTCCTAGAATTTAAATTGGCAAGAAATAAAATGGGTAAGGAATTATATAAACAAAAAAGATGCAAGATTATCGAGTTTGGACTTAGTCCTAGATGTGCTCTTAGAAGCCTATGTATCTAGCCATGAAACCCTAGTTATCAAAGCTTATGTAGTTATAAGGGAGGCTCATATTATGAATGTCAACCTTGGGAATCTTATATAAATATTAAATTGTTTGAAGTAGAAAAATATTGAAAAGAAAAAAAGATTAAATTTTCAGCCTTAGTTAGGGCCAATGTTTTAGCAGGTTTTCTTAGTTTTCCTTTGTTTTTAAACACATTTTTGTCTTCTTTTTTAAAAAATAGAACAATAAATTTAGGGCCGATGGGATCTAATTAGGTCCTAGTGAGTTTTCATAATTTTCTTTATTTTAAACACATTTTTGTATTCTTTTGAAAATAGAACAATAAATTTAAAAAAAAAAACACTTATTTGAAAAATTCACAATATTCCATAAAATCTAGACTTTTAAAGAGAACATAAAATAAGATGAACCGATCCTTATTAAAGGAAAATGCAATGATGAATGAACACAAAATCCTAAGTTGATTTTAATGCACAATAAATAATCTTAACTCATTGTAAAATAAAGCTTAAAGCTCTAGCCTTGTCTATTATAGGGGGGAAAAAAAAAAGTCTTCTTAACCTGTCATGTGAGCTACATACAAAAAGATTATGAAAAAAAAAATGATAAAAAGTAAGTTGTAACCCAGTCAAATAAACACTAAATCATGGATTTGAAAGTCACATAACAAAAACATAAGACATAAAGTATCCATCCTAAAATCCAATGATCCAAATAAGATATAATACACAAATATGCATCCAAACATAATTATGACCATCCAAACAAAACTACCAACAAGGCAACAATAAACTTCAAGCAACTAGTCAAGTACCAATACTTATTAAACAATCAATATTGAAACCATTAGATCCACTCTTTCTTAGTTCTCATCTTCGTGCCCCTTCATTAATAGTGTCATCAATGACCATCAATGGATGTTGAAGCCTCCACTTTGGGTTCATCATTATCTACTATTAAATCAATAACTAATAATAAGATTCAAACTAATAATAAATTAATAGTATTACCATTGGAAAAGCTAAGTAACCAACTTTTAGAGCAAAGAAGAGCTTGAACATTCTTAGGAAGAAGACAACTCCTATACTTGTTGGAAACATGAGCACCAATCTTAAATGTAGATTCCAATGCCACTGTAGTGATTGGAATACTTAAGACATCACAAGCCATAAGTGAGAGTGTTGGAAATTAGTGTCTATGATCCTTCCAATAATGCAAAACATCTAAATTTTTAAAAAGATCATAGTTAAGTTTTGCCTCTTCTAAATAAGTTTTCAATTTAGAATTGTCAATCTTAGGGTCAACCGTGAGTATTAACTTGTCTTAATTCTACATAAGATATAGACAATAAGAACAAACAAGAATCAAGTATATTATACAATTTAAAATAAATTACATAATTTAAAGAATTGTAAAAAGTATAATAAAATTTAAACTTATAGTTAAAATAGACTTTCCAACTCCATAAACTCATCTAATGTTGGACTTGAGTGGAATTGAAAAAGTGTCATTGTGAGTACTTGAACTTGATTCACCTAAGTTTTTGGCTTTTGCATATTATTCAAAGATGAAATTCAACTTTCTCCTCACATTATCCATTCTCTTGAAAAGATTGTGCATCAATTGTAGGGTTATTTGGTATATGGATTCTTTTTTATTCATGAGAATTATTATTCTTGGGGATGTTGTTTCCGGGAATGTTACAATTTGCATTTGGTCGACTTTATTCTTAGGAATGTGAGACAATATTTCCTAAGAATCTTCTATCTTTATGTTTGGTTCAAATGTAAATCTTGATTATTTTTCCAAAAATATCTCTATCTACATTTAATACAAAAAAAGTCATAATATTTTTAATAATTGATGAATGTTTAAGTATAGCAAATTTGTGTCTTTTTTTATTTTTTTCCCCTTTTAACAAAAAAGATTCTAAAGAAAGTTACCTCTAATTTGAATCAATCCTCAAATTATCATAAGGATATTCAAGAAATCTATTAAGGCTTTCTTACTTTGCATTATCATCCTATGTTTAACTTAAATCAACTAACTAACTAAATATATAATTGCACAATTAGACAATGCATTACTATTTTATGTTTAACTTCTTAGTCAACAATATGCTACCATCAAAACAAACTATTACATTATAATGGACCTAAATTAATACTATGAATGAGAAATATACCCATGATCCCCAACCATATTTTGATGTCGATTACCACATTATTAAGAAAAATAAAATTGCCTTTTATTTGTAGTAAGACTTGAACCAGATGCCAACTACCTAATAAGAAACATGAGTGTCAACCATGTGTTGCCCATTGCCATTTGCAGCCCACAACATCCATTACAACATTTAGATTATTTATGTGAAATGTGTAGGAAAAAAGTAACTAATGTACATTTCAATCTTAATTGAATACATAATCGAGAAGTAGCTAATTGTAAGCATAATTAATTTCTTTATCTCTTTCAATATTCATGCTCAACCACACACTATCATGCATGTTCACAAACAACATATAATCAAGAAGCTATTTGTCTCTTTCAATGTCAAAAATTTATTTCTTAAGAATTAAGGGGAGCAACCATGACATGAAGAACCTATAAGCTTATGCAACAGAAGAGATAGCGAATTTTGCAAATTGCAGATGAAGGTAATGTAGATAAGTGATGAAGGAGATGAATAAAAAAAGAAGGAATTGAGAAAAGTAAAGATTAATCTAAAATGAAATTTTATTTTTGAATAATGCTTAATGAGCTTGATTAATTAACCATTAGAGATTATATATTTTGACTAACCAACTATAGCTAGCATAACTAACCAGCTACAATTAGCATAAACAATTGATACCTCAATAGTGTTTATCTGTACTAACTAATTACTTCTATACTTGACATCCCTCTTCAAACTCAGTAGTCGAGGTAGAACAGTGAGTTTAGAACGGTTGTGAAGAAAAGCAGATGTGGAGAGAACCTTGGTAAATATATCAGCTACTTGATCCACAAAGGAATTATGAAAGACAATCAAAGACTTGTTCAAGACCTTTTTCCCTAATAAAGTGATCATCAATTTCAACATGACACATCCAAAAGTGCAAGATAAGATTAGCAGCCAAGAAAGTAGCACTAAAGTTGTCACAAAGAAGTAAGGGAGGCTTAAGTAGGGAGAAATGCAATTCCTTCACAAGAAATTGAATCCATTGAAGTTCAAATGTATCATTGGCAAGGGCACGGTATTCTGCTTCAGTACTGGAATGTGGCACAACCTTCTGCTTCCATGAACACCAAGAAATCAAATTTGAGCCAAGGAAAATACCATGGCCACTGATGCTACGTCTGTCATCAAGACAACTAATCTAATTTGAGTCAGAAAAAGCCAATAAGGAAATATGAGAACTAGGTTGCAGAACCAGATCAAAATGGAGTGTTTTCTTGAGATATTTGAGGACAGGTTTTATTTGGAATGAGATAAATGCAAATCTTAAGCCAACCATGTTGCTTCAACACCCAAGAAGTAACTAGGAATTTAGAGAGGAAATGAACAAATTGACTAACTGCAAGTTGGAGCCAATGACAATAATGTCATCAACATAAATTAGTACATAAATGATGGCTTGTGCAAATTTGTAGACAAATAGAGAGTTATCAGACAGATTGCAAGCAAAGCCCCGTCCAAGTAACACATACTTAAGTTTGGTAAACAATGCTCTAGGTACTTGTTTGAAGTCATACAAGGCTTTCTTCAACCTACATACATAATGAAGGAAGCGGGGATCTTGAAACCCCTGTGATTGTTTCATGTAGATCTCCTCCTCCAAATCATCATTCAAAAAAAATATTATTAACATCAAGTTGCTTGGCAAACCAACTAGTAGAAATAACAATGGTGAATACAATGCAAATGGTAGAATGATTAACAATAGGACAGAATGTGTCAAAGTAGTCAAGACCATATGTTTATGTATAGCCTTGAGCCACCAATTTTGCTTTACATTTGTCTTTGAACCATCAAGACAATATTTGATTTTGTAAATCCAACGACAACTAATAATATTTTGTTGGATTGACATAGAACCAACTTCTAAGTGTGATTTTTCTATAGTGCATGAAACTCAACAGTCATTGCCTCAACCCAGTAGAAAATTTTTACAGTTTGTTTATAGATAATAGGTTCAGGAATGGAGAAATGAGCAGTTGAAGTAAAAACTTTAGGTTTGAAAAAGCCATTTTGACTTTGAGTTACCATCTAAATAGGAGTAGAAAGGGATAAGGGGAGAGATGCCACTATGATAGACACATGTTTTATGACAGCAATAAGAGATGTAGGAGCAACTAATGATGAAGAAAATGCTGGAGAAGACAAGAAGGGAGATGAAGCAAAACTGGGCAAAGAAGGGAGAGGGAAATGCAATGAAGAAGAAGAAGATGCACGTTGAGTAAAAGGAAAGAATGTAGAAATGGGAACATATATTAGGAGATAGCACTTAGGTGTTGACTGAATATGTGATAGTGAAGTCTTAGACTAAAATGGAAATATATGTTCAACAAAAACAACATGCCTAAAGATATATATTAGAGTGGAAGTCATGTCTAGACACAAAAAAACCTTTGTGCTTATTACTATAACCAAGGAAGCAACAAATATAAGATTGAGTCTCCAATTTATGAGTAGGATATGGGTGATGATAAGGAAAGTATAAGTAGCCAAATGTTTTAATATGGGAAAAATTAGGAGGTTTCTTATACAATATGTCATATGGAGACTGAAAATGAAGAACAAGAGTAGGAAGCCTATTAATTAATAGAATAGTTGTTTGAAAGGCAAAACACCAATATTTGGAAGACATGCTGCATTAATAAGCAATGACAATTCAACTTCAACTACTTGTTTGTTCTTCCTCTCAACCCTTCCATTCTACTCAGGTGTGTAAGGATATAAAAATCAATGTTCAATGCCGAAACTATTAACAAGGTATGCAAAGGCAGAAAATTCATTTCCAAAGTCAAATTGAACAGACTTAATCTTACAATCAAATTGCCTCTTAACCATTGCTTGAAAATGTTGAAACATAATTAATGTTTCATTCTTAGATTGTAGTAAGTATATCCAACAAAATCTATTGTAATCATCTACTAATAACAAAAAGTAGCATGCACCATTGACAAACATACAAGACGGGGAACCCCACAAGTCAATATAAACTGACTTAATTGGTGTTATTGCTCAAGATAGGGAATTTACAAAAGGGAAGTTTATGACTCTTAACCAACTGATAAGAATAATAAATTAGCTTATGAGAATAAGGGAGAGTAGGTAAATGGCATCTCGCCATAACTTTATTAACAATATAAAGTGAGGGATGGCCAAGCCTATTATGCCAAAGCCTCATATTGTCAGAAACAAAACTAAAATTGGAACTAAAAACTTGAAATGCAATAACATGATGAGAATTTTGTGAGAGATCAAAAGTCACTTTATACAACCCTTAGTCAAGCTTTCTTTGAAGTAGAATGTCCTGAGTTCTCTGATCCTTCATAAGAAAATAAAAGGGATAGAATTCAACATAAGTATGATTGTCTTGACAAAGCTTTTGAACACTAATCGGGTTTGTAGCAATCTGAGGAACATGTAGAACATTGTTGAGTAGCAAAGGTCTCCTAGATGACAAAATAGAAGCAATACCAATATTAAGAACAAATAGACACTTACCATTGCCTACTATGCCTTTGTCATCACCACTGAAGGGATTATGCAATGACAAGTTGCTCAAATCATGAGTGACATGGTGTGATGCAAACCTCTAAAGGTTGTCCCGAATGGTAGAGATTCAATCGCTCGAGAATCATCCAATCAAGTTTGAAGGTTCAGAAAAACACAAATGAAGAAAACAAACGGGAAAGATATAGACGCCACACTCAATAGGGGATAGAGGGTGAGTGATAAATCTTCGATTGAATGCCACAAGAACTAGGGTTCTTGATAAATTCTAATAGTTCATCAAAGAACCAAGGAAGAAGAAAAATTTTCAATTTTTAATCAATTCTGAATTCTGACTTTCACAAAGGGGAAAGCTTCCTTTTAAACCAAAGACTAACCTAATTACCCTAATTGGTAAAAAATCCTTGCCTAAGTCCAAAACCTAAATTCCTAGTACAAGTCTAATGCCAAATAAGGAAAATAACATATGTTTTAACTAAGATAAAAATAGGCCCAAAAAGACTTAATTTGGAGCCCATTTAGACAAGAAAACACAAAAACGCACAAAGATGATCAATGGCCTAGCGCTAGGGCGCTTGAAAGCAAGGATTGGGGCTCCTAGGTTCTACCTGGAAAAGGACTGGAGCACCCTAAATTGGGCACTGGGGCACTCTGGCTATGCCCAACTTCATTGTTTGACCCTTTTGACTCCCAAATCAAGCATACAACACTCCTTTCTTCAATCCTTGCTTCTTGGCTTGAACTTTGGGTCTAAAACTCCTCAATCAAACTTCCAAAAGTTATTTGCATCTTATTTGTTTGTCATGACTCATTTGGAGTCTTGATGGTGCTTCATTGATTCTCATCATGGTGTGTTGCCCTAATATCTAGGAACCATCGTGCTTTTCCAAGTAAGCCAAGAGCAACCAATAATGCTTTAGAGTCTTGAGCAGGAGGAGAACTATTAGATAAAGATTTAGGATGATAGTTATTATCAAACTTGTGCAACATGTCAAATTTTAAGACAAATTTGGGATTGCAGTTTGGAGGCAAAGGCACTTCCTCCCTTAGACTTCACTTTCCTAAATTGATGTCCTTTTCCAAAGGAAAAACTAGAATTAAGAGTATGAGCAGATGATGAATAGATAAAATTATGACCAGCATTATTATAACTGTTCTAATAAAATTTATTTTTCTTTTTACGTTGACAAAACATTGCCGCATTAGCTTGGTTGGGCACTTGCTCATCAACATATTTATATGTCTTTCATTTCAAAAGTTAGAAGATAGCTTTGCAATTCTTCAACTGAGATGGACTCAAAGTGTTGGGTTACAAAGCAACAATAGCATTGTATTCAGAACCTAAGCTAACAAGAATTGTCATAACTTGATCATCTTATGATACAGATTCACCAATAGCATGTAGATTATCAAAAATATGTCTAATTCAAAGGATATAATCAAGCATGCCCAAACTTCCCTTGCGTTTATATGCAGTTGAGGACAAAGTTCCATGTCTCATTCACGCTAGGAAGTAGCAAAGTTCTCCCGCAGTGCTTTCCAGATTTTCATAAGCAGTGTTATATGACATAATATGTGTCATCATTTGCTCAGTAAGAGAGGAATATATCCAATTCATCACAAGCCAATTCTTTCTCTGCCACAAAACATATTTTGGATTCGAAGTGAAATTTCCAAAAGCAGTAGATGAAGAATTGTTCATTGAGAGATAGCAATTTGGACAGGGATGAGTTCCTTCAAGGATATCCTCATATCAATTTGCAATCATAATGTTTAAAAGTTGATTACGCCAAACAAGAAAATTGCTCTAATCAAGCTTGATCATAAGTGATTGACCAAATGATGGAAGAGTAGAGCTCACAATAGTTGATTGAAGAGGTAAAAAGCTTGATGTAAAGTCATTCCCAGGATGCATAAGTTCCTTCAATGCTGACATAGAAGCTCTGATATCACGTACGCTTAGGCAGCAAAAGAGATAGTGAATTTTATAGATTGCAGATGAAGGTGATGTAAATAGATAATGAAGGAGATGAATGCAGAGAATGAGTTGAGAGAGAATTGAAAAAAATAAAGAGCAATATTTATGAATAATCCTTAATGAGATTCACAAGATTAACCAACCATTGGAGATCAATTACAATATATATATTTTGACTAACCAACTACAGCTAGCATAATCAATTGACACCTCAGCATGGTTTATCTGTACTAACTAACTACTTTTATTCTTGATAGAACATGTCTAAAAATTATAAAAAAAATAAAATAAAATAAGCAGAGCCACACTTTCTAAGCAAAGTTTCTTAAACATAGCCTATGTTTCGATGCTCCTTCTTCACCATTAGAAAGAAGATAAACTATTTGAAGAACTTGAAACCACTAGCAGTGGTGTGACTGCCCATGGAACCAGTTGATTTTCCTCGTCATCTTTATCGTCGCCACCATCATCATCATTCTCTATATCCTCTTATATCTCTACACAAAGGTCCTTCCCCCTTATTCTCTCGCCTCTCTCTCTCTCTCTCTCTCTTCCAAGGTCAAACCATAAGGTTCTAGTAACAAATCCAGAGCAGAAGCTCGCCAATGAAGCTCATAGGCAAAGCTTGCCATTGAAGCTCGACAAAGACAACACTATGGTGGTAGGTGGTTTACATGGCAAATGGACCAATGAGAAAGAGAGAGAGAGAGAGAGAGTTAAGGCATTGGGGTTTTGGGTTTGATGAGGGTAAGGATGGGTAGATTTATTTTTCTACATGTAAAAAACTTTTTCATGCTATAGGAATCCAAGATTCCCAAACACCCCCCAATGGAAATATTTTTGTGGGAAAGTTGACAAAAAACAATTCTTGGGAATGTTACTTTCTTATGAATGCTTTTTAAAAAACTTGTACCAAGCATAAGAATCCTACTTTCCCAAATTGAGATTCCCAAGAAACTAAAAAGAATCCATGTACCAAATACCCCATGAGTGTAACATATTTCTAACAATTCAAGTTTAATGCATGGGTCAACAATGGCTCCAAGTGCAAGTACAACATTATATTAACCCCTATACTTATCAAACTTTATTATTATCCTTGATGCCACCTCCCTTCTCACCTCATCCTCATTTGACAAATTAGCCAACAACAAAATTTCAATATTTCAAATTTTAAAGAAATATAAATTAGAAGTTGTATAAGATGAATCCAAAATCAAGTTGGTGATATCATAGAATAGGCACAAAAATTCACAATTTTTTTTCAGCTCTTGCCCACTCTTCATTTATTGAACAATTCATGTAGTTTTGATCATATAAATCAAGTTGAACAAAAGCACTCTTATATTTGATTACACTATCAAGCATAATGTATGTGGAATGCTACCTAGTAGACACATCCAAGCACAAATCCACCCTGGAATTAACATTAGCATTGAAGAATACATTCTTCAAATTGTCTCTACCTTGCCTCACTACCCCTCATATATTTGAGATCTCTCTAATTTTATGCAATGCACTATTATTAACTTTCAAACCCTTTTGAACTATGAGCTTCAAGATGTAAGCACAAGATCTCACATGAAAGAACTCGACTTTGCACAAAAGTTAATTTTTAAACATAGCTACCCCTTGAACTCTTTTTTATTTGTCATGGCGCAGTGACCTTTAGGTACATTGCAATTGGTCCAATAGTGATCAATTGAACTAAGTGATAGACTAGATTATGGTCAAATTTCTAATGAAAACAATGGGATGAAGAGAAGGAGAGGGAAGCAAAAGTAATAAACTACTTTGATGAAATTAGTTAGAGCAACTCCTTATAGATTGATGAGGATTATTTCTACACTTGACCGTTTTGATATAGTTACTAAGAAGGTAACTACAATTATTACTACATGTATTTTATCTAGGAATGAAAAGCAAAACACTATTAGTATGAAAGAGATTTTTTGCTCTATCATGTCATGAATGGAAAACATTTAAATTTACCACATATAATCCTTAAAGATATGGCAAACATTGTTAACCAAAGTTCAAGATTAGTATATTCTAAAAATCTATTATATGCAATGCTCTTGATCAAGATATTTAGGTACTTTGCTACCAATTTACTCTCATACAAAAATGTTAGAATTTCAAAACATTTATGTCATGTGAAAGTTAGTAAGAAAATTAGAAGAGAGGATTGACATGTTGAGAATGAAGAATGTGAGTATATCATGGATGCCAACAAAGGGAAAAAGAAGCAGAGAATTGGAAAGGGAACAAATAAAAAAGTTGGAGACAATGGCAAGCATGACCACTCTTCTACATTTGTGTTAAAAGAACTTGAAGATGCACCAGATGAAGAAGCTGATTTAGGTGGGAGCATGCTAATAAAGGAAATAATACCTCTATCCATGAAAATATAACATATAAGAAACTAGTCACAAAGGAAAGAGTATTGAAGAAGAAATAGGATGGGAGCTGTTGAATGCATGAATTGATATCATTTGCAATATTCTTGAAGGAATAATTGGTGAATTGTATAAGCAATTGGGAAATGAATTTATTGTCCTCTGAAAGAAGCAAATTGACACTAAAGGAAAATTAAACATGAGGCTCCGGAAGACATAGGTAGAACTTCACCATATCAAATCTCCTCTAAAGTGAGAGAAAATAATTTTTTCTATTCCCTAAACTTTCAAAAATTTCAGGATAATTTTTGCAAAATTTAACTCCTGAATATGGAGGAGACATATCATAGAAATTAAGAGTTCGATTACTCAACTTGTATGATTTATGAACAAAATGAGCAATCCAAGAAATATAACCATCACTAGGACAAGTAATCTATACATCAAAAGTCAAACATATTCTAGATAGAATTTTAGTCAAAGTTTGTCTCAAATTAGTCTTCTCATGAAAATATTCTTAACATTAGAGACAAGATTGTTCATAGTGATGTGTATCAAATTAGATTAGCATATTTGAATGCATCCTTAATCACTTCACTCAACAAATGAATATGAAATGTTATGTTTTAGAACAAACATTTAAATTCTCTTACAAAAAATTCATTGATATACTTTTCTAGACTTCACTATCCCTTTATGCCCAATTGTCATGTTATTCACACAAAAATATTTTGTAAACCTAATAAAAGTTTCAATATGCCTAGACATATTAGAAGTCACACGATTACAACCACAAATCAATTATTATCCACAATCATTGCAAATGCACTTCTCTTTTTCATTCCTAGTAGAGTGTATTTAACCTCTTATGTTTGGACTGATGCACCAACCATGGTTATATATCTTTCACTGCTCATTATGTTGATAAGAAATGTAAGTTGAATAGTAAGATTTTATCATTTGCTCATATGCAATCAGCACATACTGGACATAATTTATCATTGAAAGTGCTTGAATGTTTAAAGGATTGGGGAATAGAGAGAAAAAAAAAATTTCATTACTTTAGATAATGCTTATTCAAACAACAATATGGAAAATATCTTAAAAGAACACATATGCTTGTCAAATAGCTTGTTACTTAATGGAGAGTTTTTTCATATTAGATGTTTTGCTCATATCTTGAACCTCATTGTTCAAGATGGTTTGAAGGTTGCTAGTGATGCATTGCATAAAATTAGACAAAGTGTGCATTGTGTGAGGACATCAGAAAGTAGGATAAAATAATTTTTTTCAGTGTGTTGAACAAGTTGATAGGATTGATACATCAATTGGCTTAAGACCAGATGTTGTCACTAGATAGAACTCCACTTATATAATGCTTGAGAGTGCAATCAAGTATCATCGTGTCTTTTATAATTTGAGTTTAATTGATAAAAATTATAAGTGATGTTCATCAAATGATGATGGAATAGAGGGGCTTCAATGTGTGAATTCTTGAAGTCATTTTATACAATTACTAACTTCATATATAAGTCATTTTATCTTACATCTAATTTGTATTTTGAAAAAATTTGGAGAATATAGATTCTTTTGGCATCCAACTTGATAAATGAAGATTTGTTGATTCAAAACATGACTTATAGAATGAAAGATAAATTTGACAAGTATTAGAGTGAATATAACGTGGTTCTTGCATTTAGGACTATTTTTTTTATCTAACTAAGAACTTTAATTTCTTGAAGTATACTTATTCTAAACTTGATTCATATTACTATGAAGAAAAAGTAAAAAGGGTAAAAAAAGACTTTATATGCACTTTTTGAAGAATATGTCAATAAGGGTGCAACAACTTCAAAGACTTCTTTCAATGTAAGTCAACCACTAAGTATTATTGGAGGAGGAAAAAGATAAGAGAAATTACCTACACTATATTATGATGTAAGTTTACCATTAATTTTTTTTTTAAACATTTTTATTGTCTACCTTTTGATTATACTATATTATGATGTAAGTTAAATATTCATTTTATCATTTGATAGGATTTTGAAGAATTTGATTGCTAACAGATAACAATGCCGAAAAATCTTAACTTGATATTTATTTGAAAGAGCCAAGGATCATAATCACAAAAGGTTTTGATGTTTTAGCTTATTGGAGAGACCAAAGTAATAGATTTAGTGATCTTACAATGATGACTTGTAATATATTGAACATTCCAATAACTACTGTAGCATCAAAATTCGCTTTTAGTATTGTCTTTCGTGTTTTGAACAAATATAGAAGTTTCATGCTTGATAAAACATTACAAATTTTTATATGCACACGTAATTGACTACATGATTTTGTAAGTGATGATGATGATGACTCAACTGATATTGAAGATCTATGTCTTTCTAGAGATGAGTCAAATGTTATTATTGAAGATAATGAAGAGAAAGAAAAAGATTAGGAGATTTAATAATTTGTTTAATTTTTTAAACTTGTTATTCGGTTGTTGTTTTGTTGGTTTGATACTTTGATTTGGCTATGTGATTCTCTTGCTTTGAATGTTATTTATATTTCAATGTTTGATTGTTAGTTTGAGCTATGATCATTTAAACTTGGTTATTGGTTTGATTATTATTTATACTTTAGAATTATAGGAGATATTAATGACTTTAGAATGCCTACTATTTGGGAACATTTCAAAAATGTTGATGTAGAAGATGAGAATGAGTTACTAAGAGCTTGTGCAAAATGTAAGACTTGTGAGAAAGTTTATCATATACATCCGACAAAGTGTAGAACAAGCTATTTATGGCGTCATTTGCACAATGCTCATCTTAAAATACAAAAATTTTAGGACATAAGTAATTTATTAGATTTATTTTAGTAAAGACTCAAGTGACTAAATTGTTGTGCTAAATACTTTTTAATTAGTATATGGTTGATGATACTTTAGTAGTTTATTATTATTTATCTATTTAATTTTGTATTTTTATTAAGTATGTCAATATTTGATGCTTCATAATCAATATGTTATCATATTCTCTAAAAAATAAGCTTGGCAAAAAAAATTTAAAAAAGGATGTTGGCCCGTTACTCACCTCTAGTTATTGGAATGCTCAATATATCACAAGTCATCCTTGCAAGATTACAAAATCTATTACTTAGGTCTCTCCGATTAGCTAAAATATCAAAACTTTCTGTGATTGTGATCCTTGGCTTTTCCAAATAAATATCAAGTTGAGACTTTTTGGCATTGTTAGTTTATTGGCAATCAAATTCTTCAAAATCCTATCAAATNTTTTTGGCATTGTTAGTTTATTGGCAATCAAATTGTTCAAAATCCTATCAAATGATCAAATGAATATTTATTAAATAAGTTCTATGTAATCAAAAGAAAGACAATGAAACTGTTTTAAAAAAAAATAAAAATTGAAGATCTAACTTACATCATAATATAGTGTAGGCAACATCTCATTTTCTTTCCCTCCTCTAATAATACTTGGTGGTTGACTCATATTGAAAGAAATCATTGACGTTGATGCACCCTTATTGACATATTCCTCAAAAAGTGCATACAAAGTCTTTTTTACCATTTTCAATTTCTCTTTATAGTGATATGGATCAAGTCTAGAATAAGTATACTTTAAGAAGTTAAGCTTCTTAGTTGGATTAAGAATAGTCCAAAATGAAATAACTACGCTATATTCACCCCAATACTTAAACAAATTTTACTTTCATTCTATGAGTCACGTTTTGAATTAACAAATCTTAATTTGTCAAGTTCGATGTCAAAAGAAGTAAAATGACCCATATATCAAATTGGTAATTATATAAAATGACTTCAAGAATTCATACATTGAAACTCCTCTAGTTCACTCATCATTTAATGGATACCACTTATAATTTTTATCAATTAAACTTAAACAATGAATGACACGGCGATACTTGATTGCACTCTCAAGCATCATATAAGTGGAGTTCCATCTAGTGACACAATTCGGTCTCAAGCCAATTGATGTATCAATCCCACTAATTTGTTCAACACATTGAAAAAATTATTTTATCCTATTTTTTGATGTCCTTACGTAATGCACACTTTGTCTAATTTTGTGCAATGCATTACTAGCAACTTTCAAACCATCTTGAACAATAAGATTCAAAATATGAGTCGAACATCTAATATGAACTAACAAACTATTTGACAAGCATATGTGTTCTTTCAAGATGTTTTGTATGTTGTTGTTTGAAGAAACTTTATCCAAAGTAATAGATTTTTTTTTTATTCCCTAATCCTTTACAAATTTAAGTACTTTCAATGATAAATTATGCTTATTATGTAGAAGTCGTGTATGAGCAAATAATAAAATCTTACTATTCAACTTTCAATTCTCATCAACATAATGAACAGTTAAATATATATAACCATGATTGGTGTATGCAATCCAAACATCAGAGGTCAAACACACTCTACTAGAAATTCGGGCTAATTGTTGTTTCAACTTTTCTTTCTCAACTTCATATTTTTTCAGCACATCTTTAGTAGTTCCTCTAGAAATAAACTTACAATCTTCATTCAAAAACTTTTAGTATTTTCTAAACACTCTCCACTCAACAATACTAAATGGAATATCATCGGCAATAATCAATTTAGACAATATCTCACAATTCATCTTAGGGTCAAATTTTCTTCTCTTCAATTTTCCTTCACAATCAATCAACATGTCTCCAACATCATGAAATTTAGGAATCATGTGATATTTAGGAACACGATGGGCTAAATGGGAAGTTCTTGATTTACTTGTACAAATATATTATTTTCCAGAAGTCTTGCATTTACACTTTTCTTTGTCATCTTTACCCACACCAATTTTTTTAAAAAAAGTTTCATACATGAGAGATTAATAACTTAGCCTTCTTGGCTTGTGATTCAACATGGTCACTAGTACTAGTATTTCTCACAAGACTAGGACTTTGCAACACTAGAGGAAGTCATATTACAAACAAAAAAAAAATTAAAAAATAAATAGATGCACCTAAATGATTTACATTCAATCACGACAAGATCCAATGAGTACCAAAAAAATAATAGTACATAAATACCAATATCAACAAATCAACAACAACAGAGCTACAATTTTGTTTCAGAGCATGATAAAAATTAGACTTAATTGTAATTTTGGTTCTTTTATTTTAACAACTAAAATTTTTTAGTCTCCATTCTTTAAAAATGAACTATTGAGCTCCTCTATATTCATAAAATATACAATTTTAGTCACTTTGTCTTTAAGTCAAAATTTTTAGGTTTATTTCAAGGTGTAAAGTTCTCTGATTCATAATCACACCGTTCAGATTGAAGAGCTACGTCTTGTAAAACTCTCCACTAAATTTCAACTCGATCTAACAGTAGGACTCAACCCAAAATATCAAAATCATAAGATTTTATTTAATCAAATATATTGACTCATTCACCGTTAGATCAAGCTGAAATTTAGTGTGGAGGTTCACAAGATGTAGCTATTCAATCTGAATGGTAGGATTATGAATCAGAGAACTTTACACCTTGAAATAAACCTAAAATTTTTGACTTAAAGACAAAAGAACCAAAATTGTATATTTTATGAATATAGAGGGACTCAATAGTTCATTTTTAAAGAATAGGGACCAAAATGTTCAAATTGTTAAAATAAGATGACCAAATTTGTAATTAAACCTAAAAATTTAGCAAGACAACAAGATAACAACATATCAACAAGACAACAAGCAGTGCATAAATAAAATAAAGTTTCAAAGCATGATATGAGTTTAGCAATACAATAACATATCATTATATCAGCAACAACAAGACATCAAGCAATACATAAATAAATCAAGTTTCGTGATAAAAAAATTACCAAAATTATATCATAGATTTAACCATATAAGACACAACAATTTAGCAAGATAACATGCATTATTTACTGAAAATCAACAACAAACAAGCAGAAGCAAGAAATTAAAATGAGACCTGAGACACATAACAACTTATAGTGAGCGTGCAAAATGTGAATGTGCGATGGATGGGTGGTGATTGGTGGGCGCGGGCGTGTGGTGTAGCTAGCTAGATGGGTGCGTGCAGCGTAGCTTGGTGGTTGTTGTGCTGATGGAGAAGGAAATTGCGATGTTGGTGCGGTGAGTGAGCGAGAGGCCGAGACCGAGCAGGGAGGTTCGTCTGCCCCAATGAGTCTTCGTCGGGGAGGGGAGGTGGAGAGTTGAGCAAAGGCAGAGGTTTGATTAAGACCGAGAGGAAGAGGATGCAGTTTGATTTTCAACTTGAAGAGTGAAGTGTGACTGTGCAAGAGAGTGAGAGGTATGTCTGAGAGTGAGATCATTTGGGAATTAGGGATTTCAATTTACAATTTGGATATTTTCCCCACACTAAAAGAAAATTCAATTCGGGCCACCAATTTTAAACCCAACCCTCCATCCTATCTAGCTAAAATGGGCTAGCCCATCGGGTTCGACCCATTTTACTAGTTCTACCTATATCCCACTAAACCCTTGCATCGATAACCATATCCCAATTTTTCCTTCCAAGGGTTAGAAAAAGCAATTGTTTAAAAAAATAGGGTATAATTGGAAATTCTTTTGATTTTATTATTTTTAAATGGTCTATGTAGTAAAGCTTGGTTTGGGAGTCTGTTTGCGTATGGGGAAAGTGTTAAGCACTCAACAATATCCGTCAGAAGACGATTACCCTAAATTAGCTATGCAAATAATAAGACAAAATGTGACAAAAAATATACTTTATTTATTCTTAAAATAGGCGTTACATTCACTAATCAGTGACGAAAAATAAACATGACATGCATGCATTCTAACGGGTTCAAAATCTTTCCACCCATTCGTCACATATTGTGCCTGTCGGAGTGGCGCTTATCTTTGTCTAGGTCAGATAAAAGAGACCATCCCATATATGACCGAATTAGTTATATTGTTCCATGATAGACAAAAGACCTATGAATTTTGTAAACCCTAACAATAATTCCTAAATATTATGCATGATGATACAATCAAATGGGCGTGAGGGTTTAAATTACATCCAAGAATAAAGTAAGATAAACAAAAAATCCTCTTGCTCTGAGATTGTAGCTAATTATTCTTGGGCTGGACCTTCAATTTGCTCACATTCATAACTACCATAAGCCCTATACAAAGTCGCTCATGAAAACAGCAAACACAAGTTAAGAGAAAAAAATCATGGCTAAACAACATCATCTAAATTATACCTCAAACCTCATGCATACAAGATGGATTCCCAAACAAATGCATATAGGTAAAATCACCACTCAAGGAATTCAATAATCTCCTAAACCTCAGAATGGTTTTAGAACAGCCACAACATACTCAATAAATAAACCCAAAATAACATGGCAATTAATCCCAAAGCAAATCAATAGGCATGGTAAATGAGTACAAAGAAGAGTATTTAGTTAAAACTCAAAACAAAGGTTAAAAAAANAAGGTTAAAAAAAAAAAAAAAAAGCAAGGTAAAACAATACTTCTCTTATCCTAAAATAACCAGCAAAACAACTACTAATTAAGGGCCTAAAACATCAATAAATCAATTCTTAACAGTGACTTAATCATGCCAAAACAGTGAGGTAAAATCCATAGAACAACTACATGAAGGCATAGTAGAATAACAGTAAAAATAGGCCAGGGCAGCAGCAACAATAGGAATAAACAACCACAATCATAATAAAATTGGGAACAAGAGAAGCATGAAAAAAGTATGAAAATTACACACATGGAATACACACGCCTTATGGTTCTAATAAAACAAGAATCATGCAAAATGGAGCTCTATAGCTCCAAATAGAAACAAAAGACCAAACACTGCCAGAGACATAACAGCAGCAACAATGCAGAAATAAACAGTCGCATTCAAATTAAAATTGGGAGCGGACGAGACATGAAAAATATCTGAAAATTTCACACATGAAAGACATATGTCTTATGGTTATAAAAAAGTAAGAATCACGCAAAATGGAGCTTTGTAACTCAAATTAGAGACAAAAAAATTAAACACTAGCGGAGACATGGCAACTGCGAATTTAAGAGTAAAAGAGTGTATTTTTCATCTTTTTTTTTTTTAAAAAAAAGGAAATTAGTAGCAAATCACTTAGCCAAATCATGGACACTTTCAATAAGAATTAGCCAAATGCATGCCATTTACCACTTTGGAAAGAAACACATCAAATTCTCATGCTTTGGAGTAAAACAACAACTATTTTCAAGATAAATCAATGAGGTGAAATGCACTAAACAACGAGGTAAAATGCACGTAACAACTGCATGAGAGAATAGCATAATAACAGTAAAAATAGGCTGGGGCAGTAGGATACAAACACATCCATATAGTATGGAAACTAAACCAAAATAGCAGGGAAATGACGGCTAGCAGCTTGCATGAATACAACAGTCCCCACTCAACCTTTACACCTCTGCCATTCAGTATAACAAATGATGAAATAATGAGCTCACAATAGCTCCCAATTTAGCCTTAAAACCGTGAGTGAATTAACCCAAATATAATACAGAAACAGTGTAAGAAATAAGCCCAGAAACACCCCTAGAACAAAGAACAAACATCCTTAAAATGAGTCCAAGGCAGCCTAGAAAACAACTATACCATAGCAATGCCCTTTCTCACATCGTAAATTGGGCATAATTGAATTCAAACTACACATCTATTTATTCCAGACAATGCAGAAATCTGCATTACATAATAATCATGAAATAAATGAAAACAACTTGCGCATAATCATACCATTTACCACAATAAGCCCATTTGAGAATCACCAGCTTTCTTTTTAAAAAAAAAAAAAACCTAGCAATACCATAATATAATTGGCCACTCAAATTCAGTAAAGTGGGAGCACTGTGATCTATGAAAAAAAAAAAAAAAGCAGATGACACATCAAGTGAACATATTAATCACTTACAAAACAAAAGCACGTCATTGAACCCCATACTCAAGGCTTAAACAGCAAGCCAAAATCTCTTCCAACAATAACATATGGCTTAGAACAATGCAATTAACATGCACAAAATGGTCAAACTTGTTCAAGCTATGCATAATGAAATAAGTAACATAGTCCTCAAATTTTGCAATAAAAGATGCTATGAGATAAACAAAAGAACTCCAGTAATGTGTAATAAAACCAGAGAGAAACACAACAAAAAAAAAAAAAAAA